>CAUZXS010001527.1:0-96055 GCA_963585895.1 Sepioteuthis lessoniana
AAAGAGAGCGAGAGAGAGAAAGAGAGAGAGAGAAAGATAGAGTGAGAGAACGAGAGAGAGAGAGAGAGCGAGCGAGAGAGAAAGCAAATACGTGCCAATGCATGCACATTCAGTGAATATAGATAGAATATATCATCAAGACTTAACCGATGCAAACATAGACGCGTCCTGAGAATTTATGTATATGTATCTAGTTTTATTTTTATCAAGGCCCATCTTGAGCCTCGTTTTCATTCCTGTCGCGTCTCTCTTTTAGTCGAATCGTATAGCAGTTGAACATAAACCATATCAGAACGATGCACATTGCGCTGGTCCATTAGAAAGCAGACGTTGGCCTTGTCTGGTGGCATGAATTTATAACAAACCCCGAGTGTGAATGAGATAAAAGACATTTGGCAGCGTTGGTTTGAGTGGGGTGACCACCGTAAACGAAGCCGACCGATCGGCGAGCGAAGATGAGTTAAGGATATGATTTTCGCCATGGCGACGGGAGGGACAAATGGAGGAGGCAGGAGAGGTGTTCTGTTGTAGCCGCTGTCAACGAGTGAATTAGCTGCAGTCTGCTTAAGGGTTATTTACTGTCTCTTTCTTATAAGGTGATCACCAGAAGCATAAGATTAGGCGAAATCGCAGGCTAGCTGGCTATCAGGTAAAAATTTGTAAACTCAAAAACTAGAATAGCAAAATAATGGAATTGATTTGCCTTCTCACCGAGCTAAAATGTCGTTTTAATGTAGGGTGCCACACAGGAAGATTAGTCTTCCATACTTCTGTTATGAAAGTTTCTTAGATTCTGTAGGCATTCACATGTAGTGGCGCCTCAAGGCAGTGGAAAATAAACCTCTACTGATTTTAAATGAGGAGGCAGGTCCTGGCTGCACAGGAAGACCCCGAGAAACAAGCTAATATGTTCTCACCCTTCCGACAGGATATGTCAGGTAACTATCAAAATGATTATTCTTCGATAAAACTCATAAATATTTTTTATCGAATCCAAAATAATAACAAGGGCATATATATATATATATATATATATATATGAAGCTCTTTGGACAATCACTTAATGATTGCTAAAGAGACGGGAATACTTTGAAATAAGAGGCATATGTAGGGACCATCCGACTTCAGGATTATCCAGATTTGCTAGATTACTGAGACGAATACTGAAGATTCGGGGAAAGTTGCTGTTACTCAAAATGCAGTGAGACAGTATAAGTTAAGTTTTTTGTAAAAAAAAAATCTCATAATAATTTCAACGCAATAAAAGGAAGAAGAGGACTCACCCAGCATGGAAGATAACGTACATACATCAATTAAAGGTCTCGTGTGATACATTAAGAAAAGCACAGAATGAATAATTACAACAGCCAATAATGACAATAGGAACAAAGGAACTAACAGAAAGCAACAATTACTAGAAAACATATATGAGAAGGAAAACAACTGTAGGGATATTTTAAGCGAAAACTGCCAAGATTACACTAAAGAAAACCTGGGTGTGGTAAAGAAAGGGAAACCTAAATGGAGAAATTGAATCTCTGTTAATAAGAGTAGAAAACAACTCTATACGGAAAAATTATATTAAAGTTTAAATTGATATTACACAACAAAATTGTAAGTGTAGTTTACTCTCGTACGGAGATGAAATGTACCACAAAAAGCCTTAAATAAAAAGATGTAATATTACTGAAACAAATAGAACTTTGTACTGTTGCATACCAAATTCCGTCTTATTTCACTAACACAAAAGTTTATTCGCACCTACTCTTTTTATGTAGTCGTCAGGAGAACGAAACAAAGTTGCCCGCGTTAGACGAGCAAAGAGAAACCAGAAACTATGAGGAGAGAGAAATATAGCAGACAAAGACCTAGAATTATCTTTATCGTTTCCTCTTTTAGTTCTTTCACATGCTTCCTCGTGCAGTCTGTCTTCAAAACTGTGGATCCGGGGTTCAACTGCTCTTCATATCGTCTCTGGCTGGTATTCCATTCTCATCTTTATCTCACCGCGTCTCATAGACAACAAACTTTCAAACTTGAGTAATCCCCTAACTTCCGCTTGGTGGCGGAGGAAGAAACATATCCGTATCCAATGGTTCCACACGAGCGCCAGAGATTTGGGACCTCTGTTTTTTCAAGTAAATTTTAATAACGGTTATCTTTCACGACTGACTGGCTGAGCTAAAATGAGTGCTTTGGACTGACTCACTCAGGTCAGCAGGCTGTTCCCTAAACACTCTGCTTTTGCTTTTTAATATTTTCTTTTTTTTCTCTCTCTCATCTTCCATAAAAACATCCCTTCTGTTCTTTTTCTAACTTCGACCCTCCATATCACGTTACAGAAATAGTTAATCACCAAATAAACAAATGCAACAAACGAGCACAAAGGAAGTACAAGAATTGGTACGACTGAGTAGGAAAATCAATCTACTTAGAATTGTGAAACAGATTAACTTTTTATTAACTTGGAAATGGTATATGCACAAAGAAGAATTATTCCTATACAAGAGAAGCGTATAATTATTTTGGGCTTTTGATATACAAACGAATAACTTAATCACACTAAGAAGAATAGAACAATATTGATTAACAAGAAAGGAAGAACTTGTCGTTAATTAGATTTTGAAATTCCAGCGGACAACAGTGAGAAAAAAAAAAAGAAAGCGAAAATTGGACGAATACTTGGACCTTCCTAGAAAGCGACAAACAACTGAAAAACACCAAGCTAACTGTATGGGTTTGGGTTCTTTGTTTAATGACTCATTAACCTTTGTAGGTCATTTAATGCTGGAGAAATTCTTCTAGAAGAACAGTAGTGGTGCTATTTAATCCATAGCTAGGAGCATAAGGGGCTTCATAACTTTCCCAAAGGTATTTTTCCGAAAATGACCGTAATAGCAGGACTAGAGATCGAAATCACTTACTTCGATTCCGGAGTCCCGAGCTTTAACTATTAAACCACGGGGACACCCTCCGAAAGGTGACTGTAATACTTTTCATAATTGGTACAATTGGAACTTTAAAAAAGACACGAGAAATTTGAAATCAGAGGGAGAATACGGGCCATTCAAACCATAACATTGTTAAGATCAGTCTTCATACTTAGAAGGGTCCTGTAGACATGAATGGACTTACTCTATCTCAGGTTCCAATAAAAGACCACCAGCTGAAGCTGATGAGCAGAACATGGTAATAAATCAATCACATAATCGGCTAATGTAGCAAACTCGAGTAAAAATAGCAGAAAACTAGATACGACTGTGTGGGGAATCTGATCCACAGGGAATTGTGCAAGAAATTTGAATATGTCCATACAAATAAGTGATATATGCAGAGCGCAGAATCCGTTTAGTTGATCGAGACACACAAAGTTTTCAGGGATCTTGAGTTATAAAAATAGAATCTATTCTTGGCCAGACGACTAATCCTGGTGATAGTCAACGAAAAAAGATAACAAGCCGAATAATGGATTCTGCCGTCCCGGAAGACAACAGAGAAAAATTAAAAGGAAACGAAAAGAAAGATAAATGCCTCGTCCTTGCTGAAGAACTAAAAAAACGTTGGAACAAGAAGGTGATGGTGATACTTATTGTAATTGATGTACTTGGAATAATCGCCCTAAAGATTGGTACAGGAACCGGAAGACTGTGAAATCGGAGGATGAACAGAGACCATCCCGAATAAAGAATTATTAAGATCGGCCTGAATACTGCGAAGAGTCCTGGACATTTGAGGAGACTTGCTGTCACTCAGATTCCAGTGATAAATCATCAGCTAACACTGGTGTGAAAAATTCACATGGGATTGGTAAAAGGACAATAGGTCTTGTAAATAAGAGAATAAGTGGAAGCTATCGGGATCAGAACATAATAAATATCTGCCAGAATACTGAGAAGAATCCTGAAGACTTAAATATACTTGCTGTCACTTAAACTCAAATCAAAAAGCATCTGCAAACGCTGGTGTGAAAAACTCTCAAAGGAATAGAACGATAATAATAGACAGACTATATGTCAAAAAAAAAGAAAACGCACTACCTTGTAGGATTACATAGGTGAATCTGTACAAGGATTCGGAAAATGTATCAAAAATAGCAAAGAAAAATGAGGACTTGTCCGAGTTTATAATATAGAGGAATCAACCTCAATAACTTACTAACATCTAAACTAATATTGATCAAATTTAAACTCGTTTCTTCCCACGCTTGGTAAAATATTTAACTAAATTATCTGCTATTTTGCAAAGGTTAGTCTTTGAGATATTTGAAATTTACGAAAATAAAGTGACTGAAGTTAATATCCTGATGAAATGTATATCAACTTACGAATTCTGAAATCTAATAAAAATATATTTGTCGATTATATATGTTGGAACATGTGTAAAGAAAACTATATAAAACTTCGGAAAAACAGAATATAACAAAGTCATTGAGTTAGGGAATATTAACTTTGGAGATATCAAAAGATCTTTGCAGAGATCATCGAACGATAAAGAACGCTGGTGAAAATATAACTTTGTTAACCATTTAAAAAAAGGAAAAGTCTTAAAGAACTTGTTTCATAGAGATGAACGTAAACTAAACTGATATATTATGAAGCAACCAATTATTACCAGCCCTCAGATCTTTGAAAACATTTGAATTGAGTGAATCAAGGAAGAGAACGGTGTATAATACATTCCAAAAACATCTCCTTTTTAACACCCCCCTCACGAAGCAAATATTTTAAAGTGTCAAAATTGTGCCATAGAATATATGAAAATTTACTTTCATAAACTAATTTTCACGAAAGAACCTCGAGATACATTTAGTGGACCTGATGGATGGGCCAAAGGATTTGTTTGTACATTCTTATGTAACTGTAGCTAAAAGCATACAGTAAGAAGTATGCAGTGTGATGATATCGTCTGGAATTTTCTACCAAAATATTATTGGACCATTCAAAGTTTATGAAGGAATGAAGCAGAAGAGAGCTGACCATTGTAATTTCATGGACTTCTTTTCATGACACAAGTTACATGCTTGTAGTTTCTAAATGAAGTGTGTATTTATGCACGACGATGCTTCTTTTCATGTATCTAAGCTTACCCGTGAATTCTTGGAGAGTGAAAAAATTACTGAAGAAGAGATAATAGAGTGGCCACCCTCAAGTTCGGAACTGAATCTGATCGAAAATCTAGGTTCAATAGTGTAAAGGAAAAATGAAGGCGGTACACGTTAGAACAGCGAATCAGACCTATAGAAAACAATTAATACTACCATGTCGCTAACTAAAACTTTTGAAGGGAAAAAAATTAACAAAATCGATCGATGGTAGATTACTGACTGTTTTTGTAAAAAAGGATCACTATATCAAAATTGAAAGGATTCAAAGACTTATCATATGTGCTTGATGTTTGATCTCTTATTGGTGTTGATCAATCTTTGATTATTTTATAACCGTTATATTAAAACAAAATGTTATTTGTTTTTCCTAATAACTTCGGACGGCATATTTTCAGAATACATCAAATAACTTCAATAAATTCAATAAGATATATTGATACTAACTAAAATTGTAAATCATTCCTTACTTTGAGATCTAATTTGTTTGTTTAAAATTTTACAATTTCTTTTCAAACCGAATTTGACTTATTAAAGTGTGTTTTATTTCCTTTATAACTTCAAACAGGGTTTAATTACTGCAGCCAGCAACATCATTGACAGCATATGGACAAATATAAAGGAACATTAGAAAACAGAAATGAGAATAAAAACAACTCAAGGCATATTTTGAGCGAAAAACTGTTGAGAGTGCACGCGAGAAAACATGGACATGGCTTAAAAAAAGAAACCTTGAGTAATAAATTGAGTTTTTTTAATAGCTGCAAAAAATAATACTATAAGGCCCTGTGAATATAAAATGGAAATAACAAAAGAATTAACAAATACTTGGACCGTATCAGAAAATTTTAAAATAGACTGTGGAACACGACGTTAACTGCTGTTCAAATTTTTATTAGTGCTCCTTGAACGGTCTCCAGAGTCTTGGAGAATGGACTGGAGGAATTAGAAACCAGGAAGAATCGAGACCATGAAGACCAGTAGATTGTTAAAAAAAGCTGGTGTACTCGTAAAACCCCAAAAGATATCATAGAACGTGGGTCACTCTGATACCAGTGAAAGACTACCAACAAGGGTTTCTATTGGAAAATCGTAGAAGTCAAATAAAAATGATAACAAAAGGATTTTAAAAATCAAAATTAACCATAGTAACTAATGTTGGCCACCGTAGTTGACGGCGAGCGTAGTTGAGGGTGACTAGAAGGCTTCCTTTTCAATAGCAACTACACCGAGATGTTGGAGAGAGCACTGTTCCTTTCCCTGGATTGCTCTACTTTACTCTTGACACGTACCTTATATTGCTGAGTGTTAAGCTACAAGGTTTCTAGTACCATTTTTAAAGACTTTAGTATGACTCGACCAGGGATTGAACCTAGGTATCCCAGAACAATATCGAACACTCAACCAACTAGGCCAATGAGCCGGTATATAATTGAGTAAATGAATTAACAAACTAAACAATTAAAAAACATATAACTGCGTAAATAAATACTGTATAAAAGTGTCACACTTCCAGTATGCTACATAAACTCAATCACACTTCCCATCATGCACTCTGCAATATTATATAAAGTGATACCCACTACATGATACCACTTGGTTCGAGGTTTGCATTGACGAAAATCTGACCACATAGGCACCAAACATCGAGAGATGTGAAGTAGCATACGTTTGAGTCGTTAACAGAAGGGTCCTATTGTTCTATATACTGTGGCTTACCTCTTATAATTGCCTAGTCAGCTGGGGCTGTAGAATACACTGACTGCACCTCTGCAGAGGGGTAAGACCCCACCAAATGAGTGTCCTGGATATGACACTAAACAATCTGATGGTGAGGTTCAAGCAGTGCTAGAGCTTTGGGGAATGCGGAGTACCCCTTCATTGCAATTGCTTCCAGGTCCACCCCGGCCCGGAGTGGTAGCACCTGATAGGGCCCTATCTATGGGTTAAATAGAACTAACAGCATACTTATGCTAAAATGAATTGTTTGACTAAACTGAATAGCTTGAAATAGAAATGTTTTTGACAAACCGTACTTACATTTAAACTACGTGATTATGCTTAACTGAATTATTTGAAATAGAACTGTTTTTCGACATTAAAACTGTATTTAGAATTAACTGAATTGTTACATATAACTGCTAGAATAGTTTGAAATAGAAATGTTTTTGACAAACTGTGTACTTATGCTTAAGTGAATTGTTTTAAATATAACAGATTATTCACATAAAAATGGATTTGGCATTAAATAACCCACAAAGGTTGATATACCATAAAACCCAACAAACCAACCAAACTTACCTCTTATAAAGGGCGCATTAACGCTTCTCACATCCTCCCAGAGAGGGCTTGTACTCGACCCCGTGTTTTCGGTTCACAAAAATGGTCAGCAGGTTCACCGGTAGACGTGAGAAAGCAGTCACATATTTCATAAAGCAATTTTAAATGAAGTATAATAATGCTTGTGTTCACAAAGCTATATGTAATACATCCTGAGTTATGTTTACAAACGATTATTAATTATGAAGCATTTTCCTTTATTCCATTTCATTTAAGTTCCATAGATTTTATGGGAGCTAAGATCGAGCTTCTTGACCGATAAAAGCGGTCTTTAAGCCAATTTTTAATAAATAAAACAGTCATCATTGTTTTTTTCTTTAAGATTTGGAACATTTATGAATTATTACTCGAATGTACAAAAAGTATATTTTTACTGAAGCCCGAAATTCTCTTAAGGACATCGATCATAGCTGCAGGGCCCATTTAACAACAGATTCGGGAGATGCATAATAATTAAAAGAGAAATGACAACAATTAAATTAGACTTATTGCATCATCCTGCTGTTGCCAAGTACAAATATCCAGTGCAAAATCTGTTGCTAAAATTATGAATGAACAAAGCTGATATGCCGAAAGGTTATAAGATGCAGTAATAGTCGCTTTTCCTTGTTGCAAATTTGAACAAAAACGAATCAAATTGAATGCACCACGATTAACAACTCATTGATATAAACACAAATTTAGATGCGTAATATCATCGAGGTAAAAAGGATACTTTTATATTTTTGTGAATCGAATCGGATATATAATTCGGAATTTTACATTCACCTTCATTCATTTGCCTTGAACGCCTCGTTACTTGAAATTTTCGTCATGTCTTTCTCAACTATAGTATGTAATGTGATCACATACTTGCAAACACTCAACACATGCACACACACACGCACACACACATGTACAAAACAACAGTTATATATATATATATATATATATATATATATATATATATGTCAACCTTTGGTAATCAGAGATACTCAGGTTCATATTTTTGAGGAAATTTAAAATACAAGAAGACTTTTAGGATCCAATTGCAATTTTTTTAAATATAATTCATAAAATGTCTCTATCTGTGCTGTTTTACGGTGCTTCATCATAATTATCATGTCGTGCCACTAGCACGGATATCCCTGACTCTCTCTCGCCAATTCTCCCAATTATTCATTGCCTCCGGCAGGTCTTCAGGGCTACATCCTATATCCTCACATAACTGCTGTATGTATGTTCGAGCTCGTCGTCCTGCTTTGGCTTGGCCATATGCGGGGGTCTATAGGAGTACATCACTTATGAGCTCGTTCTTTCTTCTCCAGGAGTGTCCTGCATGTCTGGTTCATCTAGCTCGGGAAGTTTTCGTGATAGGAGGTAGATGTCCGTATAGTTGGTGCCTTGTTAGGTGTTGCCGCCAGGACTTGTTCAGTATTGCTCGCAACATTATTGTGTAATTGCCATTTAGCTTCTTCTCCAGCCGTTAAGTTAGCGTCGAAGTAGTGCACCCATATAGCAGTATCGACATGACCGCTGCCTGGAAGAAACTGCGTTTCATTTTATCGGTCAGGTCTGATTTCCATATAATCGAAAGCATACTCGACGAATGAAAAATTTACAAAAAACTTATGTTTTATACGTAAAAAACAAATGCTTTCGATACAGGTAAATTGCTTGTCGTTGTGACTTAGACAAACTTTTCATATGAATGGAAAAATAGATAATTTCCAATCAAGAAATCAGTGAAACAGATTACTGACCACCACCCACATACACTCAAAAACTCACGGACACCTATTGTTTGTGGTTATTCAGTATCCGTGCTGACCTGATAAATACGAGGATCATTAAATAAGTTTCCAGCCTTTTTTCGTATGGGCACTTTTATTGATAGTACACACATGAAACTCTAGTTACCTCCCAAGTAATCTCCTCCAGCTGCAATGCACTTGTTGTACTGTTCCAACAACTTCTGCAAGGCCCATGGAAGTCCTCTTGTGTGAGTGCATCAATCACCTTCGTCACAGCCTCTTTCATCTCTTCAATTGTCTCATGACGACAGCCTCTGGGCTTTGGTAATTAGCAAAAGTCACAGGGAGCAAGGTCTGGAATATAGGGAGGCTGAGGACCTGTCTTGATGCCCATCTTGTTCAAATAGTCTGTGACAAGGATAGAGTTGTGGACTGGTGGAATGTCCAGGTGGAAATGCCACTGACCAGATTTGAGAAGTGCAGGCCTTTTCCGACGGAATCTCTTCCCAAACTCCCTTAAACCTCAGCATAATAACCCTAACCCTAATCCTTTGGCCAATCAACTCTGATGTATTGACTTCCTTATTCCTCCTACACCTCTCATCATCCTTCACAGACTCCCTGCCTTCCTTGAATCTCTTATGCCACTTAAAAACTGATGCTCGATTCAGGCAAGATGGACGAAAAGCATTCTGAAGCATTCCATACGTTTCTGTGGCATTTTTTCCCAGTTTAAAACTTAAATCTTTCGCATATCGTTCTTCTGAAGTATCCTCACGTCCAGATTACATTTTTGAAAATCACCAGCTGTGACAATCAGGCTTGAGTTGGGTGTATTCCAATTGCTGCTGTAGCTGTTCATTTGAACCTGAAATCATAAAAATTGGTCAGTCATCTCATACAATGCGTTTCATTTTATCGGTCCGGTCAGATCACCATATGATCGATAGCCTATCAATAGCTGTCCATGCCTTCGTTAGCCGCGTATCGATTTCTTTTTCGGTTGATGAGACACTGCTACCTAGATAGGTGAACTTGTCTACCAGTTTCAGAGAGGTTCCGCCTAGTATGGAAATGTCACCTGTTTGATTATAGCTCATATATTCAGTTTTGTGTTCATTGACAAGAGTCTACGACAATATCGATGCCTGTACAAAAAAAGTCTGGAAACTTATCGAATTCACCACGTATGTTGTTGTTGTTCTGGCAAAACTGCTATGTCCATGAATAGGTATCCACAGTGACATAACCCAATGGAAACGGACATTATTATGTATTATTTATTATCAAACCCTACATCAAGGAACATATGAAATCAGTAAATATTTTAATCATAAAATATGTTTTGATTGTTTTCTTTTTCTCCGAAATGATTGATATATGGGATGCGTGGTTTCGAAAGAGAGCAAATTTTATTCTATAATCGAATGGTAGAATAGTACTTATTTACTTTTCTGTCGATTTTAACAATCACCAGATTTTGTCTGAACTCAACAGAATAACCCGAAGAAATAGTCAAAGACTTTGCTCAAAAACAAATCAGTGATTCATCTTCACCTGCAACGTTTTGGAACGATGCCTAAACTTTGAAAATGTATTTCTTATGATCCAAGAAATATTAACGGTAAATAAAGGATGGACGTTAGCACTTCTTGTACTCATCTGAACTCATTTCCACTCTCTGAACACATTATTGGGTGCACATTAAAATGGCTATTTTACAAGAATATATCGATGCAGACGTTGGCTTTGGGGATTAATATTATCAAACATTGATGCCAAGAGTTTATTCATTAACGTATGTTCCATCCTTAGCAGTAAACGCCTTGAAATGATTCGTAAGCTTATAATATCATTTTGTTCATAACACTAATTTTCAGAACGAACGAAGAGATGACCAACGAGAAAGGCTTTAGTTATAGTTTTATCAGTGTCACTTCGTGCATATTCCTTTGTCAAGATTCTGAAACTGTCATGGGTTGGAGATTTTTAAAAAGTTTTGTATAGAAAAACATGCCTTGTTTCGTCATTTGCAAACGTTAAGAGGTAGAGTAGGCATTCACTACCTCTTAACGTTTGCAAATGACTAAACAAGGCCTATTTTTTCATACAAAACTTCTTTAAAATCTCCAAAAATTAGTTCCTATGAAATCAGATACTTTTATAAATGAATTTTGCAAATCGAAATTGACTGAATGTTAGTGATAGAGCTAACAAATAGATTCTAATGCGATTTTAATTGTTCTTATCTTTCTCCTCCCATAAATTGAGACATTAACTTTGTCATGAACTGCAATAGATTACAAACACATACAGCCACCCCACACACACACACACACACATATATATATATATATATATATATATATATATATATATATATATATATATAAAATTAAACTAAATCGCGAGTTGAAAATCTTCTACTAAAGTTTCACCTTAACGGATCATCAGGAAGCCTAACTTTGACTGAATTCTAGGAGAAATCGCTTTCTTTTAATCACCAAAAACCCACCTAGCTTAAAATTTGCATATAAAATAAATAAATAAATAAGTTAAAATAAAAAAAATAAAAAAAAATAAATAAAATTTCTAAAACCTATCCCTAATTATAGAGTAACCACGCATTTTTGTCTCTACAACTATTTAACACCTCCGATCTTTTGTTTAACATATTCCTACTTTTACAAGACGCTATTGCCAATTTTTCCTCCATACAAAGCCTACAAGCTCTATTGTCTGCCCTATATTTACGGCATTTCTTTATTACTTCCCATTTCATTATAGGATCTACCCTTGTGTTCTCCTTAAGCTCCCACACATAACTAGATAATGAAATGCTATGCCTATATTTCTCGTGCAAGAAACTTGTTTTATGGTTATTGTACCTAGTTTTAAAATCCCCTTGCATCGACCCAAAGTATATCTTTTTATTTCTTTTATTATTAGAATCACTATATACTTCTACTTTATACACTACACATTCCTGCTTACATTTGCCTTCGAGGGGACATCTAACCTCATCCCTACAGTTACATCTATCAATTACCTTATTTTTCTTCGTACTTAATTTAGTTATATTACTCCTATTTATTATTCCATTAATGTTTGGCATGCAACTATAACTTAATTTAACACAATTCTTATTAAATATCTTCTGTAACTGACTCCCACTAAGGAAATTTCTTTTTAATAACTTGAAGAATTCTTTTCCCAAGTTGTTAACTACCTCCATGTTATAAGGGTGATTAAACCATAAAATTTTCCTAGGTCTATTTCTCCTTCCTTGCGTTCTACTTTCATCCCTATCCCTATATTCTAAATTGACCCTATATCCGTCATTCTTAAAGCCTCCTCATATTCCAGCTTGCTTCGTTCAAAAATTTCCCTGTTGGGGGAGTTATTTGATAATCTATGCTCTATTCCCTTAGGTACATGTTTAAACACCTGTATTGGGTGATTAGATCCCCTGTTCACATGACGCAGATCCTGGTTCCTTTTTCTAAATGGAGATACAGTTCCACTATATAAGTTTAAAGTAACATCAAGATAATCGGTAATTTTTAGGTCTGTTGTTACATCTAACCTAAATCCAAACTCCTCAAACAGCTTATACAATCTTTTTCTAATCCCATCACATTTCTTCGGCGTACTTTTATCCACGATAATCAGTCCGTCAATATGTTAAAGTCCATGACTATTTGGGTCCATAATCTTATTAATACTATATAATAATACACACCCGACGAGCTCACAAATTTCTGCGCCATCATATGCCCCAATAGAAACGTCGAAATTTCCACCCTCCCCTTTTTTTTATCCATGCACTATCTTCATAGTATAGCAATGTTTTACGACAATGCTTAATTATCTCCACCTTATCTAAAGTTATAACCATATATTCTTTATCCAAATCTAACGCTCTTTCCAATGTCCTTTCGGTTATCGAAGGATAAAAATCCTTTATATCATATTTAATAAAGGAGTACCTATCATTCTTCTCGTACTTTTCAAAACACTTGATGCAGTCATTTGTGCTCCTCCACTGGTTGATGTTTAATGCCAGCATAAGTGAATCACATATTTCTTGGACGATTATTTTAATAATCCTACCTATTTATGTTTTTGCCGGATTAATGAACCTACATTCCGGATTAGTCTTGAAATTATTTTGTGGTCTTTTATAGTAATGAAACAATTCGTGGCATTGTATTTTTCCACTCGATCAACAATACCTAGTCTATGCGCCAACATTTTTGCCTCGTTATTTAACTCTTTTTCGAGATCAGGTGGTGCTTTCTTATAATTCTTAACCACCTCCCTAAACATCATTTGCTTATATTTTCCCTTTTCTATTTCATACAAATTGCCCGACTTATCTGACTTTACAAATATGTTTTCGGACCCTTTAAATCTACTCATATCCTCATACATTTTTTGCTGAATATTATTGCACATTTTCATAAATTCTATCTCCTTAACCATTCCTATCATTTCAGCCTCAAATTTATCCATCTCTTTGATATGGGGAGGGGTTTCGTAGTTTTAAACCCATATTTCTCCCTTCCCTCCTTTTCCGTACAGTTAATTGTATTGAGAAAAAAAGTATGCTTTCCACCTCATATTCTTTATAAAGGATTCTATCCTCCTCAACAGAACTAACTTATACTGATGCCTATCAGGTATTGGTATGTTCTTGTATGAATAACTTATGTTCGCTCTCTCCATAGTAACAAGAGCAAAGAAAGTGCTCAATGGAAGAACACCAGAGCTTATATATATACCTATATATATATATATATAGTTGGGCTTCAGTCCTTCATTTAAGCATGTTTGATTAAATATTAAAGACAGATTTTGTCTTTATAATTCTAATAGGATCGTTTAAATTTCCTTGACTAGTGCTTTAGTTTTAGGTAGGAGTTGGTAGATGAATTTACAAAAATTGTTCCGAGTGATTTTGGACCTTTCATAGGCCATCATCAGGGGCTATTTGAAAAGGGTAAAGATTGATTTTTAAATAGAATGGTTTAGGTTTTTTCTCATAACATTGCATAATTGACGTAAACCTATGCTTATATATATGTTAATGGCATCAAACTAATTTAAAACAGAAAGCTATCAACGGAAATAGAATATTATCTAGTAAAAGAGAGTATTAAAAATACTACAGGCATATCAACATATTGTCGCTCTTTTCCAAGTTTATTTCTATTAATTCAAGGTTTTCTTTGTTTTATATATACGACTCCTAGGATTTGTTGTCGTAGCTTGATTTTGTTTCTTATCATAGTGATGTTTTCAAGTATAATTTTTCGAAATTTTGATTTGGGAATAATTTGGCATTTAAAATGTCGGGCTATGATGCCTGATTCATTAAGGTGCATTGTACGGCTTCTTTAAAGAGCCAATGCCTTCAACATCTCAGTTTAATCCAAACAAAAGTTTACGTAATTTTTGCAATGTTATAAAAAACTTTAAAACTTTTTTTTAAAAAGCTTTACACTAGCAAACAACTTCTGGTGACGGTCTATGAAAGGTCCGAAAGCGCTCGGTACAATTTCAGTAAATCCATCTACTCACTCCAACCTAAAACTAAAGCACTTGTCGGGAAACTTTTAAGGATCTTCATATAATTACATACGTGTCTTTATATCTTAATCAAGCTTATATATATATATATATATATATATATATATATATATATATATATATATATATATATATGAAATTAACTTAAATCGCGAGTCGGAAATCTCCTACTAAAGGATTTATGTTAATTTTATAATTGGCTCCACTCGTGATGAGCACTCTTGTAATTGTAGCATTGCAGTGTTCACGGAAGTTTTTAGTTTTCTTTTGACCAACTGACTGCATATCTCTTGATTTTTTAAGGGGTGTGACAGGGTTGGCCTTTTCTTTCTTTTTGTCCTATAATATTTTTTTCTTTTTCCCCCGGGCGGTGATTCGAGATATTTTTATCTCTTGTTCCTGGCGGTTTTTTTTCTGGTACCGTGAATGCTGGTAGATATTAGATTAGTAAATATATATATATATATATATATATATATACGTGTGTATATATGTGTGTACGGTTGTCTGTACGTATAACTGTAAGTGTGTGTAGCTTAGCATGTATAATTTGGAGCACACTTATTTTTTGCCTTATTTACAAAAGTATTGATATTTTAAAATACAGTAAATTGAAACCTGACCTGATCCCACACCACCACCACCGCTGTGGCAGTCATGCCTTTTAGCGATCGACACCTTTCCAATATTGGTATGCATTAGACGCAGTATAATATCTATCTATTTACATTCTTTTTTCTCTTTCTCTTTCTCTTTCTCTCACTTTATATATAAATAGATATATATATATATACGTGAGTGCGTGTATTGTATATATACTTATACTTTTAATTCATTCGTTACCAAACATGCAGCTTAACATACGATCAGATCATGCTGTAAGCATTCGTTCCCGTTGGATTACTATGGTTAAGCAACGAAGAAAATGTTCCATACTTTGAATGCTTGACCGTTAAAGCTCTACCAGCAGTTCTATGTGTGATCTCCAAACAAAATTTTGTAAATATTTACGTGCATCATCTGTGATTAGATGTATGTTCTCGTGGAGACGCTGTGATTTTTCCGTTACATTTCTGAAAAAAATTTACGACAGTGCTTTTCTTAGATATTTCTATTTCTGGTCCATGAATTTTTTTTTTAACTGGTTGGAATAGGGCTTGATAAAATTACATCATCATCTTCATGTTGTGTCGTTCGCACAGATTTCCATGGCCCTCTATCACCATTCGCGGTTATCGTCCATCGCATCTGGCAGGTCTTCCATGCTATATTCTGTGTCCATAAAAAGCTGTTATGAATAAATTCTACCTGGCTTCTCAACTCTTAATCGTCTGTGTGAAGGGGTTCATAGTAGAACAGAAACCATTCAAATTGGACGAACAACGCATGCGAGATACAGCTGAAGAAGTAGGGACCAATGATTAAATGTAGTTAAGAAAAAATACTGCAGAAGAGAACCAAGTAAATTTCAATGTTTCCCTGATATTTGGATGAAAATTAGAGTTTTTGAAAAGCTGTAATATTGCTATATCATCATCATCATCATCACCATCATCATCAAAGCATGCTGATTGTATGGGCTTTTTTGAATCTCACTCGCCGACTGCCCCTATCATCTATCAGACTAAGCAAGTTGTCCGGTCTTTAACCGGGGACTACGTTGAGTCGAAGATTGTATTTTTCTTGCTGCTCGGATAGCGCTGGTCGTTCTATGAGAAGAAATCCTTAAAAAAAAACATCGTTTATCAATTCTTCCTTACCTCATCTGCTGAAGCCAGCATGTCTTCTTTTTTGGTTTGATTGATGGACGGTACGGAGTCAAAACCTACTGGTGTTTAGGAAGCCGCATGTAAGAATTTTCAGCACAGCTTGAACCTTACTTGTGTAATTCCTATACAGTTTTTTCACCAAGCATAGCGTGAATGTCCTAGTGGTGCAATTATACAGTAGTACTAAGATGGCTACTACTTGGAAATTATCCTGTTATATTTTATCAGTGAGATCAGATTTTCGTACGGTCGATAACCTGTCAATAGCAGCTTATGATTAACCCCGGTTAAGTTGTTCTTTCTTTTAGTTGATGAGATATTGCTACCGAGGTATGTGAAATGGTCTACTAATTTCAGAGCAATGCTGTTTAATGAGGAAAAGACACAATATTGACTAAAACACATGGACTCAGTTTTATCTGTGTTTACATAAAGTCTAATGACTTTTGCTGTTTGCTCCAGATTATGCGGCAGATATTCGGCTTGGGCTGGAGTATTTAAAAGATGTGTGACATCATCTTCGTTCTAAGCCAACGTTGTTTACCTAGATTATTGTTTGCTTTTTTTTCCTTTTCTTAGTATTATTCGGTACACATCAAGGGTAAAGTGGATCAATCTAGGGAAAGGAGAACGCTCTCTCCTACACCTCCGTGTAGTAGCTATTGAAAAGAAACCCTTCTGGTCGCCCTCGACTACTGTCTCCAACTTTACTTACCCCCACACATAGCCGTGCAAAAGCAGGACGACCAGAACGAACATACATTCAGCAACTCTGTGAGGATACGGGATATTGTCTAGAAGGCCTGCCTGAGGCGATGAACGATAGGGAAAAGTGGCGACAGAGGGTCAGGGATATCCGTGCTACCAGCACGACATGATGATAATGATATATATATATATATATATATATATATATATATATATATATATATGTGTGTGTGTGTGTGTGTATTAAAATAACATTTGACACTTAATATAATATTTCTCAACATCCATGAAATTATTCTGTCCGCCCTGGATACAATCGAGAAAATATGATTGTTAGCTTTAAATGCATCATCAATGATAACCCCTAGATTGGATTTCTCATTTGCTTTTTTGATTCCCTTGTTGCTGAATTTATATTTAACTTGAATGATTTGGGATTGATGCACAGTTTAAATTATTGTATCAGAGAAGTTAGAATTTCATATCTTGAATTATTCATTATAAAATCTCAAGCAAAAATCTTATCCAAAGTGTACTGAGTTCAAATACACCCCCCACACACACATGCATCGAACGCTGCTGATGCTGTTGTTACATATTACCTTTTAATTCCTTAGCCGACGTGTTACGATTGTTGGCCGAGTTGTCTAATATTAAGTCTAACGTAAATTTAGGCGGTTTTCGATCCCAGCTGTGTGTGTATGTTTTCATTTTCAATGGTCTGTTGAGAGAAAATAAAGTAAATATTTATAAATGAATAGTTCCACAGGTGAATTTGGTTTTAGATCATTTATTTTTTTTAGATATGTTTATGACGTCTTCAGGAACTTATTGTCTGATTTGAACATTACTTTGTGTTTTGTTTTTTGTTTTGTTTTGTTTTTATAGCGGCTACTGTTTAGTTAGTGTTATGTTTTTTGAATTCCCAAATTTGTGTCTGTGAATGTCTACTTAGTGTTAACTGTTCCAGAAAACCTTTGGCCTTTGCCGAAGTGTTTTATTACTGTTTACAAGCACGTATTCGACGGGGTTGCGTGTATACGTGAGTGTTTGTATACATGTATGTTTATTAACTTTTTTTGTCCTTTATTACTGTTTTCTCGCTGAATAATCTACGGTAATTGTCATCTCATAAACGCAAAGCAACTACTAACGTACATCCCTGAGTGGTTCTGTCTTTGTGTATCTGAATGTATAGCTAAGTTATCTTTAATGTAAGTTTACATCTATCTTTGATTTTTTTCTTTTTTGTTTGGAGTAATGTGGAGTCCTCAATTTGGTATATTGGCATTATTTTAAACATTCCTCACTGCATGAGTGAAGGTGTTGTAAAACACAGTTTTCTGTTTTTTTGTAATTTGATATTACATCTGTGAAAGGATATCGTGTTGTTTAGAGTCTGAGGGAATACTATGTATACTTTTGACACTTCAACATTGAATCACCGGGACGACAGTTTTTTAATAGCAGCTTAATTTTTTTAAATTAATTTTGAAAGTCGTCTTCGAGTTTTTGAAGGTACACTCTTTTCCTTTTAAGATTATGTTACGTATTCCACATCTTTTATTCTTGCATTTTGTGACTCTTAGCGTTGTGTGCTCCCAAAATGTAGATATGGTGAGTATGTGTGTAGTTTTTCTGGGTCGTCTCCGGTTTTTAATGATTTTTCTAGTGTCTAGTACGTTTTAGATTCTGTCATTGTTTTATTGTTTGGAGTAAGTTATGTAAATCATTAATGTTGCCACGTGGGCATTTTCAGAATATTAAGCAGTCATATAAATATCTTTTCCATGATCTTATGAATTCTGTTCAATAGTGTTCTTGAATTTTTTACCAATTATTTCATATAGGTTTTCTTCTTAATATACTGCAGTTTGGGTGTCGCATGTTGGCGCCATTTCAGTTCCCATAGGTGCTCCCAGAGTTTTGATTTTATTCACATTATTAAATTCTAAAGTGTTCTTGTTTAGAATTAGTTTTATACCACGTATGATTATTTTTTTGTTAAATCTTGGGTTTAGTGTTTCTCGAGGATTTTTCTATTTAAAATGTGATAGCTTATTTTCCTAAATCAAAGGGGATATTACTGTTCAGTTTTGTGACGTCAAATGTAACCAAGTGTGTGTCGAGATCAGATTTTTGTGGTATGGAGAATAAAAAGCGAATGTCCCCAATATAGCTTTTTATCTGGTCTAGAAATTTCAATAAGTTTTCTGAATCTGTTTCTCAGGCAGGATAGTCCTGCTACTATAGGTTTTAATTTGAGATCACTAGGGTCTGGAATTTCTATGAATTCACATTTTTGTATATCTACTCCTATTTTTATATCTTTGGACTTGCTAAATTTTGGTAGTCCGTAAGAATTGCTAGTTTTTTTGGATATTGTTTTTTAGAAATCTTTTTTTTTTCTTTTTTAGTTAGTTTTTCGTTGTATGATTTGCTGATTTTTTTCTTTTTTGATATGATATAAGAGTTTATGTTTGTATCAATTAATTTATGGTTAATTTCAATTCTTTAATACTAATTGGATTTTTGTTTTGAATAAAAATTTAATTAAAATGACTACTGTGCTTACTCTATCTGCTTCAACTATATTTTTTTTTGCATTCCGGTATGTTTTAAGACTTGTCTTTAATTGTGTGAGACGTTGTTTTGTGTATTTTTTAAAAATATTTGGTTAATATTCCATAGTCTTTTAAGAAATGTATTGAGTTCACTATGGTCTTTGTCTGGGAAGAAATTAGATTTACTTCTTATTTGGGAGTCATCTATAATTTGTTTATAATTGAAATTTTCGGATAGTCTAAATTTTGTTTCAATTTTTTATGCACTTTTTAAAGATTTACCTATATTTATTTTTGGAGTAGAGGAAAACTTAAGACCGAGTTTTAGTTAATTGCATTTTTGTTTAATTTCTACGTTGACTGATTTACAAATATGGATTTTATGATGTAAGTTTGTTTCTCTGACGGTTTTTTTTTTGTTCAGTTTGAGTTGCCTAAAAAAATTACTTCTGATTGTATTGCGTAAAAAATGGTTTCCGTTTATGGTGCCTAAAAAAAGTTTTTGTTTGTATTACCTAAAAATGGTTTCTGTTTGTACTGTCTAAAAATGGCTTCTTGCGTTGTAATTATTTCTAGGGTGATTTGTAATATTAAAAAGAAAGTTTTTTACCTGGTTTTCATCAATCCTGTTGGTTTTGTAATATTTTTCTCCTGTTATATTGTTTATTGTTGTAGGCGTCATTTAACGTCAATTTGTAGATATATGTTGGCGTTGGTCAATATTTTGGT
This sequence comes from Sepioteuthis lessoniana, assembly GCA_963585895.1. Lineage (NCBI taxonomy): Eukaryota > Metazoa > Mollusca > Cephalopoda > Myopsida > Loliginidae > Sepioteuthis > Sepioteuthis lessoniana. The sequence continues at coordinate 20,537 of CAUZXS010001527.1, forward strand.
GTGTAATAATATTTAAAGCAATTTTCAATAATTGTAGTGAACAGTAATAAAGGTAAAGAAAATAAGATAAATGAATAAAAGTAAAAATAAATAAATACTGTTATTTCCCGAAGGCAACTTTAAAAGTCAGAAACACAAGTAAAATCCCCCACTAAAACATTAAAACTAAATTCATATATATATATATATATATATATATATATATATATATAACGCTGCCAGGACAGATCTCACTGACCCTTTCTCGCCACCCGTCTCTATCGTCCATCGCTCCCAGTAGGTCTTCAAGGCTACAACCTGTATTGACACAGAGTTGTTATATATAGGTTCTAGCTGGTCGTTCAACCTTTGCTCGTCCATATGAAGGGGTCCACAGGAGTTTGTTGTTAATGAGTTCGTCCTAATTTCTCCAGCAGTGTCCTACATGTCCGGTTCGTCTAATTTGGATAGTTTTTGTGATGGGTGGTCGATGGCCCAAAGGCTGCTATTTTGTGGATAGTTGCCTTCTAGGCTTGTTCATTATTGCTTGCAGCATATCTGAGTAATTTCCGTCAAGCTTTTTCTCCATACGTTTAGTTAGCGTCCATGTAGAGGATACATATAGCAGTATCAATACGACCGCTGTTTGGAGAGAAAAAAAAACTGCATTTTAATTTATCGTTCAGCTCGGACCTCCATCATCGATAATCTCTCATTAGCTGTCTATGCGTTTACTAGTCGCGTGTTGATGTCTTTCTCATTTGATGAGATAATGCTTCCTATGTAAGTGAACTTGTCCACTAGTTTCAAAGTCGTACCATTTAGCATGGAGATGTCACCTCTTTGATTAAAGTACGTGTATTCCGTCTTGTCTGCCTTGACATGGAGACCTATGCCAATAGTTGCTCTTTCCAGCCTATATAGCGGGGATTCGGCTTGGGCGGATACATTTACCAGACGCGTTATGTTTTTGGCGTAGTCCGCGTCTATAAAAGTTTGAGCGGGATATCTTCTGCTTCTTTCTTTTGGCAGCATGAAACCGTTATCTTTCATCAAATCAAGTCAAGGCAGATGATAAACAGGTATGGGGAAAATGTGTCGCGTTGTAGCACACCTGCTACAATGTCAAAGTAGTCTGTGTCTCCATCCTATTGTTTTTATATAGTATCATTATCGATTTGGTGGTTTTTTGGGGAGGCTGTCGACGAGAAATATTTGCTCCATCATTCCTCTGTGTATGGAGACTTAATGGCTTTAGATGTCGACGAATAATATTGTTGCCTCAAGGTTTTTTGAACGTACAACAATAATTCGACGGATAGTTCAAGTTTTTGATGTCATTGATCGATTTCTCCGAAAGGCCTTTTGGTTTATCTACCTTTTCTCCCAATATATATATATATATATATATATATATATATATTTAATTCTTCATTATTACCAGTCGACTGGGGCTTTAGAATACACGGTCTGCTTCTCTACAGAGGTGTGAGACCCCCTAACGCGTGTCTTTATTATACACTAAACAATCTGATACTCAGCTTCCATTAATGCTGGAGCTGAGGTCCTTGGTCCATTTTTGTCCATTTTGGGAGCACCTGATAGGGTCCTATGTATAGGTCAAACTAAACAAAATCTGTACTTATCCTTAACACTGTTGTCTGAAATAGAACTGTTTTTGACATTGAAACTGTTTCCTTATGTTAAACTGAATTGTTTAAAAGAGAACTGTACTTTAATAGAACTAAACTGTCTACGGTGCTAAGTTGAATTGTTTGAAATAGAACTGTTTTTGACACTGAAACTGCGTACTTATGCTAAACTGAATAAATTGAAATAGAACTGTTTTGACATTTAACTATTTGTAAACATACTTTACTGTATTTAAGAAATTTGATATGGTGTTGAATGAACCACAAAGGGCTGAAACTCCGTAAAAGAAAGCAACCAATCCAGCAACCATTCTCCATTATCAAATTTTCATTGTGTATATATATATATATATATATATATATATATGGGGGGAGGTAATTGGTAATGTGTGGGACTTCGAAATCCACTTACGCCTTTGCGTTTAATGTCGGATTTATGCGTTTGGGAAAGTATTGCACATTTCAATCATCCCACTTATGGGTTGAATTATATCAGAACTGTTCATTTACAAGAGTGGCTTTGGCAATAAATAAGACACGGAGTTTGATAGGCCATTAATAAGAGAAACCAAACCAAATCTCTCTCTCTCTCTCTCTCTTGTTTCGGTTTGATTTGGTTTTATGACACATCAACTATTGTAGATTGTTTATGCCAAATCCATTTCATACGTATAAAGAGTTCTATTTCAAACAATTCATTTTTGTATAAGTATAGTTTGATTATAAACAGGTGACATTTCCACACTAGACAGAACCTCTCTGAAACTGGTAGACAAATTCACCTACCGAGGAAGCAGTATCTCATCAACCGAAAAAGACATCGACACACGGTTAACGTAGGCATCGATAGACTATCGATCATATGGAAATCAGACCTGACCGTTAAAATGAAACGCAGTTTCTTCCAGGCAGCGGTCGTGTCGATACTGCTGTATAGATGCACTACTTGGATTCTGACAAAACGGTTGGTGAAGAGGCTGGACGGCAATTACACAAGAATGTTGCGAACAAGTCCTGGTAGCAACACCCAACAAAGCACCAACTATACGGAAACCTGCCTCCTATCACGAAAATTTCCCAAGCTAGATGAACCAGACATGCAGGGTACTCCTGGAGAAGAAAGGACGAACTCATAAGTGATGTACTCCTATGGACCCCCACATGTGGCCGAGCAAAAGCAGGACGAGCAACTCGAACATACATACGGCAGCGGGATGTAGCCCTGAAGACCTGCCAAAGAGAAGTGGTGAGAGATGGTCAAGGACATCCGTGCTTGAGACAAAACATGATGATGATGATGAGTATAGTATTTAGTTTACTTACAGTCTAATGTCAAAAAAGTTCTATTTCACCCAATTCAGTGCGGCATAAATACACTGTTTAGTTCTCTTTGACCCATATATAGGACCCTATCCCATTCTACCACTCCAAGCTTGAGTGGACCTGAGATCGGTGAAAATGAAAGGGCACTCCACACTCCTCAAAGCACCAGCATTACTGGAATCTTACCATCTGATTGCTTAGTATCATATCCAGGACACTCGTTGGTCTTGCCCTTCTAAAGAGAAGCAGTCAGTATGTTCTACAGCCCCAGTCAACTGAGCAATCTCTTTCTCTCTTTCTTTCTCGCTCTCTCTCTCTCTCTCTATATATATATATATATATATATATATATATATATATATTACGTCATGACTTTTGGAAAATAAAGTGATGATGTTTAGACGTCCTGATGGCTAGACATCGTTCAGATGAGTCAGGTAAGTTTTTAGAATAAATTATGAAAACATTCTGGACACTTTTGATCAAAATCTCTTCACAAAATTCAAATAGTGCTAAAGACAGACGGACAGACAGACGGACGCAAAGACAGACAGGTGCAGAGACAGACGGAGACATAGAGAGACCGAGAATACCTTCTCTAACAGCTGAATTTTCTTTTCAACTAATTAACTTTCTTCTTTTTGTATTTACCCACCTTTTTTTGCCACTGGCAATATGTGACACAGGGTCACTTTTTAAGTGGAGTAAATTGGTTTTGAATTCAGATTTTTCTTTCTCATAGACTGGTTATCTAGTCAAATTTAAAAGAAAACCTATCTGTTTAATTAAATTTTATTCAAAAGTCTGACCAATATGCCATCTAACTAGATCTTCCACGTTTAATTCTAATTGTCAAGGTCATTCTCTTACGCTATATTATTGTTATAATATCATTTTTTCAAGTTTAAAATCTAAAATAATTAAACACCATAGGAAGTCCAAAAATCCCTACCCACCCTAGACATCGGTAAAATATTACCACTACAGTTCTTCTTTTAAAGTTGATTTGACACGCCATTAAATAACAAAAAAAAAAAAAACGCTGAACCCAATAAATGGAAAAAAAAAACTCCCTAGAGACGAATGTTGAATGTTCATGTGGATATTTTGAAGAAAATTCATGCTTTAGTTTTCGTTTATTTCTGTATCAGGAGACGTATAGTATCAATAATATCATAAAACACCCTTAGGAAAATAAATCTAGCTATCTTATCCTTTTCAGTCTTGACAAAATGTCTTGTCAACGACTTTTGATGAACGAAAAGAAACAAAAAGTAAGATAAAGAATAACATCTCAGCTGGTTAACTACTTAACCAAATTTATCTTCTATGTTTTATTGCCAGCTGAATATCTGTTAAGTAAACATGGTTACAACTATTTATTACTTGACTAGAGCGAATTTTCATGAATATGTTTAAAAGATAAAAAGGAAAATAATAAATCAAGAATATAAGTGTTTTTTTTTTTTGTTTTTGGTTTTCCTTTTTTACTTTGTACGTAAACTGAGAACAACAAGCACATATAAACGAAGAAAAGAAAAATGGCAGAAATTACGCAGTCGTTTTTTTTTTTTTAACCTCAGCTTTTTTCCTTTATAGTCTTTCACCTTTTACTTTTCTTTCTTTCTCTCTGATCGTCTCTCCTAATTTTATTTTTGTTGTAAGAGTTTATCTTCATGTTTCTTTCTTTTTTTCTTTCTTTCTTTGCATTTATATTCTCTATCAATCAATGAAATTCTTTCTTTGTTTCTTTATTTCTTTCTGGCTTTGCATTTATATTCTCTATAAATCCATGTAATTCCTTCCTTCCTTCTTTCTTTCTTTCTTTCTTTCTTTCTTTCTTTCTTTCTCAGAATTTATATTCTACATCAATCAATCTAATTCTTTCTTTCTTTCTTTCTTTCCTTCTTTCTTTCTTTCTTTCTTTCTTTCTCAGAATTTATATTCTACATCAATCAATCTAATTCTTTCTTTCTTTCTTTCTTTCTTTCTTTCTTTCTTTTTTTCTTTCTCAGAATTTATATTCTACATCAATCCATCTAATTCTTTCTTTCTTTCTTTCTTTCTCTCTTTCTCAGAATTTATATTCTACATCAATCCATCTAATTCTTTCTTTCTTTCTTTCTTTCTTTCTTTCTTTCTTTGCATTCATATTCGTTATCAATCCATCTAATCCTTTCTTTCTTTCTTTCTTTCTTTCTTTCTTTCTTTCTTTCTTTGCATATATATTCTTTATTAATCCAACGAATTCTTTCTTTCTTTCTTTCTTTCTTTCTTTCTTTCTTTCTTTCTTTGCATTCATATTCTTTATCAATCCATCTAATTCTTTCTTTCTTTCTTTCTTTCTTTCTTTGCATTCATATTCTTTATCAATCCATCTAAACCTTTCTTTCTTTCTTTCTTTCTTTCTTTGCATAAATATTCTTATTTAATCCATCTAATTCTTTCTTTCTTTCTTTCTTTCTTTCTTTCTTTCTTTCTTTGCATTTATATTCTTTATCAATTCATCTAATCCTTTCTTTCTTTCTTTCTTTCATACTTTCTTTCTTTGCATTCATATTCTTTATCAATCGATCTAATCCTTTCTTTCTTTCTTTCTTTCTTTCTTTGCATATATATTCTTTATCAATCCATCTAATTCTTTCTTTCTTTCTTTCTTTCTTTCTTTCTTTATTTCTTTGCATTCATATTCTTTATCAATCCATCTAATCCTTTCTTTCTCTCTTTCTTTCTTTCTTTCTTTCTTTCTTTTTTGCGTATATATTCTTTATCAATCCATCTAATACTTTCTTTCTTTCTTTCTTTCTTTCTTTCATTCTTTCTTTCTTTGCATTCATATTCTTTATCGATTCATCTAATTCTTCCTTTCTTTTTTTCTTTTTTTCTTTCTTTCTTTCTTTCTTTCATTCTTTCATTCTTTCTTTCTTTGCATTTATATTCTTTATCAATCCATCTAATTCTTTCTTTCTTTCTTTCTTTCTTTCTTTCTTTCTTTCTTTCATTCTTTCTTTCTTTGCATTTATATTCTTTATCAATCCATCTAATTCTTTCTTTCTTTCTTTCTTTCTTTCTTTCTTTCTTTCTTTGCATTTATATTCTTTATCAACCCATCTAATTCTTTCTTTCTTTCTTTCTTTCTTTCTTTCTTTCTTTCTTTCTTTGCCCCCTCTTTTTTCTTTCTTTATTCTCTTTTTATTTCTTTGCCCTATTCTCATTTTACTTTTTTTCTTCAATTTCGTTGATATAATCGTAACCCAGGCTTTGTTTTTTCATTTCAAATTACAATTTGTTATCTTAGTATTTCTTTCATTAGATATAAATAATTAAAATATTTTGCTTGTCTGTACTTTAGTTTTGTCTTTTTTATTTTCAATTGTAAAATGTTCCAAACCCCGTTTTTCTTGTCAATTCTTTATTACCTCAATGATCCGAGTTCGGGTGCGGTTTTTTTTTTCGTTGCATATACATATCTGAATCCAAATAACGATTATTTATTCTCATACTCCACCCTCTACTCTTTTCCCTGATCCCCACTTTCGTTCTCATCTTTCTATTTTTTAGTTTTTTTCTTCCTATCTTCCTGTCACGGATGCCACTCTCTCTATCGCATACCCTTGAACTCTCTCATCGTCATCTAGCTTCTTTCTCTATTTTAGATTTGTATGAACCACCACCCAAACTCTTCTACAACACTTTCCTATACACGCACATATACACACACTACTCTCACAAACATATATACATTCCTTTGGGATAGTTATCAAAGATGCCAAAAAGGAAAAGTCGAATATGTGTCACTTCCTATACCGTTTCTATTCGACTGATGCATGCCAGACTATTGAACACTTGACTCAGACGTGAATATCTACACCCGATGAAGGAATTCGAAGCGCTACCCCGACCGTTCAGCTCATTTTCACTGCCGGGTCGGCGGCAGCTTCCAACTTGTATTGATTATACAACTTTACAATTCTATTCAGTTGTTTTTTCGTTGCCGCTCTGATTCTCTTTTACCTATTATTATCAACCTTCATTTCTGTAAATTCCATTCAGTTTTGACACTTGTTTATTTATTATAGTTCTATTTATTCAATTTTGCTCTTTATTATATATACCCTACTACTAAGAGAACCGGACATTGGCCTAGCGGTTAGAGTGTTCGCCAAAGGCCCGCGAGACCTGGGTTCAATCCCAGGTCGAGTCATACCAAAGACTCAAAAAATGGTACTTGATGCCTCCTTGCTCAACACTCAGCATTATAAGGTACGGATCAAGGGTAAATTGTTGCAATCCAGGGAAGGAGTAGCGCCCTCCCCTACACATTGATGTAGTAGCTATCGAAAAGGGTGCCTTCGGGTCATCTTTGACTATGGTCTCGATCTATACCCTATTGTTTTCTTTTTCTCCCTTCGTCCTTTCTTGAATAGGATATTTGGAAATAGATCTATAATTCAACCAAATGACTTGGCCACAAAAATCTTGCAGATATTTAGGACATTTGTACTAGATTAATTTTGTTTCTTGTTTGTTTAGGTTTTATGGCATAACAACCTGTGTAGATTATCTAATGCCAAATCCATTTTAATGCAAACAAACAGTCCCAATTCAGACAATTCGGTTTAATATAAGAATAGTTTTTTTTTTACACACAGATAAATGTAAAACAATTCAGTTTAGCATCAGTACAGTTTAAATCTCAAAAACAATTCTACTTCAAAGAATTATGTGTAGCAAAAGAACGTAGTTTGCATGTCAAAACAGTTTAACTTCAGGCAATTCAGTTTTGTATTAGCACACTAGTTATATTTGATCCATAGATTGGACACTATCAGGTACTACCACTCTAGGCCACAGTGGACCTGGGAGCAATGGCAATGAAGGGATACTCCGTATTCCCCATCAGATCGTTTAGTGTCATACGGAGAACACTCCTGGGGTGGGGTCTTACAACTCTGCTGACTGGGTAATTGAGTAATTTTGGAATCATTGCCATAGTCGTTCGTGAAAAGTGAAGTACAAAACGAATTCAAATAGAATATTCATATTTTAAAACTTGGATGAGGCTCTGTTGATTTGAATTCCTCGCCATGCTGCAGAAGTTACTCCCAAAACATTAATAACGTGTTATTCTTATTTCCAACTCCAGTTATATCCAGGGCACTTATAGGAGTATAGAATCCCCAGAAACCTTAAATAGATACCTACGATCGTATAACTGATTGAATAACACAATTTCTACCGTTGCTGGAATCAGGCTCTCCAATGATCATTTTAGAGGAAAGCAGGTGGATTCCATTATGAATATTGCTGCAGCACAACCTTAGTTGTTGACTGATTAAATTTGAAGGCATGTTATCCGTCTAAGGTTATTCAATAGCAAGAGGTTAGGGAATAGCATTCATTGTATATGTACACTTTTCTGTTGTTCTTTCTCGAGAATTTATTTTTTTCCCACACGGTCGAGTTTAATACAAATAAATTTAAACTCATCTATTAGATCCAAAGTTTTGGCACTTACAAGTACAATCATGCAGGGTCAAAATGAACCCGGGAGTAAAAAAGAGACTTTTGGGAGGCATTTATGGCATATCAACCATTGTAAATTATGTAATGCCAAATCCATTTTAGACATATAAACAGTTCTATTTCAAACAATTCCGTTTAGTATAAGTATAGTATTTTGTTTACTCACAGTTAAATGTAAAAAACAGTTCTATTTCAAACAATTCAGTTTAGCATAAATACAATCTTTAGTTGCATTTGACCCATAGACAGGACTCTAAAAGATGTACCACTCTGGACCAAGGAGTGATCGCAATAAAAGGTTACTTCGCATTCTAAAAAGTTCCAGCATTACTGAAGCCTCACCATCTGATTGTATAGTGTAATATCAAAAGATTTAATGGGGGTCTTACCTCTCTGCAAAGATACTGTCGCTATATTCTACAGCCCCAGCCGACTGGGCCATTCAGAACTGAAGTCTCACCATCATATACAGTTTAGTATCATACACAGATCACTTTTTTTGGATGTCTTGCTCCTATCCGACAAGGCTGGAAGCAGAGCTTAATGTACCATAGCCAAATATGGATATGTGAAACGTACATAGAATGTTCATAACATATATACATAGAACATAGGAATCCCGAAACACGAAAAACACTTGATCACTTAGTTCAGGCACGAAACTTTTATTACCTTTGAGTTTAAAGGTTTTTCGACATAAGGAGAGAGATACACCTGAGCTTTCCATCTGCCCCCACCCAACACGTGTGGCACCAGCCACAAGGCCACTGCGAGCTAGCGAAAATCACCCTTCTTCTTCGGACCGCAAGACTCAACTAACTGACTTTTTTCAAAATCCCCCAAATCATCCGCACACGCTTCTGGCGCATGACCTCATTCACATCCCCCAGTTACAATTTTCTATCTGGAATTTTTATTTTGACATCTGTGAACGACACATCCTCCCCGCGTGCGTGTTAACACCTGCGCTCAAGTTTGCACCTAACCTAAAGGTTCTCAGCCTAACTAAACCGAAAGGCAAGATTTATAAAACGAAATCCCTCGGCCATTATACTATATTGATAAATATAAAGAGGTCAACAAACAGGTTTAAAATATAATGAAGACGCTTAATTTACGAAGACTTTTGTTTCGTATTAGAATAAGAATAATTCCTATTTACCCAAACCATCCGCCATGAATATATGACACAAGATCAGTTTTTAAATAAAGTAAAGTTTGTTTGAATTCAATGTTTTTGCCTATCCTTGGTTAAGGTACCAAAACTTATTTAAAATTTACTCATGACTAGGCAGGTTATTAACGGTTGGATTCCTGCTTTCCCAAGGGGCATTAGTGTGAACTGAAATGCAAACTATAAAATTCAAGATCTGAACTTTCGTCGGTGATCCAATTTCCTACAACAATAACCGTTGCGCTTAGATCACCTCTTAAGAAACATAATGAAGGAGTGTTATTGAGTCATAATGCTTGAAGATGCATGTAGGAAGAATGACAACAACTGTTGGTTATAAAAAATATATACGTCTTTTTATTCTTTCAGAGGGGGTCAAAGCATATGTGGCGTGAGAGATACAAACTGGAGGGAGGAGACGAAGAGAGACTGCTATATTGACCCATAACTTTTTCTTCTCTTTATTATACCACACTGCTTTATCTTCAAATTCAGGCCTTACGTATTCTCTTCCAACGAGACGTACTCAACCAGACCTGAAGGCTGGCGCTGACACAAAACTCACACTGGCTAAAACTCCCACAAGGGCATCAGCATATATCATTCCATAACACCCACATAATTCCAATCAACGAACTGATGGCTTCCGCGTATTTTCACAGGTGCTTCCTGTTTAGCGAATCTCTGATTGACGGCTGGTCAAGGGTCAATATGCTACAGGAGCACAGCAGATCAGTTTAAGATTTGAACAACTAGAATGTTTAGAAATGCGATTTCCATAAATGGAACGAAAGCTTATGTTGGATCAGCCATATGGTTTGGGTGGGATCATAAAAGAAGAATGGTAGAATAGATTGTTGGAGATTCTCCGAACAGCACCCCTAGGATTCTAATTTTGAGTATATCCTTTCTATAACATCCGTAGACATGTTAATTCATGAGAACTCTCTCTATCTATCTCTCTCTCTCTCTCTCTCTCTGGGGGAACACAGGACGAAATGGGTATAGTCGTAAGGAAATTTATTTGACGTGCAAATTCAAAGGCTGGACGAGGCTTTTGGTCTTTAACTTTCGCCTTATACACTTGGGAAAATCACGAATCAATCTTCTTTTCATTCCAGCCTTGGTAAGTGGAGTTAGATTATGTCAGGAGGTGGATGATGTTACTTGTTTTGAATAAATAAACTAAATTAGCAGTCAGCCTACACATACGAACACCATATCTGGTAGAGTTTCCTCTGACTGAATGGTTTTCATCATTATAAATGGACACGGCGACCCGAGTTCAAATCATGGACGAAGCTGTTTGCACTTCACATAGATGTTAATACCCTTAAAATGAAGCTTAGTTTGGTTAGGTTTTATCACATATCAACCCTTGTTGGTTATTTAATGCCAAATCTTCTTTATACATGTACATTGATTATATATGCTTTGTTAACCAACTTTGCAGATAACATTTATAAACAAGCCTAAGTTCATTCTTTTTCACAAGGTTAAATGGATCTAGTAATTGCGATGTTTACTAACAATTCAATTAAAGATGAGTCGTTTGTTTACTCTCAGATAAATAAACCTTAATCGACGGTGACCCGAAGGTTCTCTTTTCGATAGCTTCGAGTTGTAGGGGAAGACGTTACTCCATTCCCAGGATTGCTCCTCTTTACCCTTGATCTTCACATAGTGCCGAGTGCTAAAGAAGGCGGCATCTTGTACCGTTTTTGATTCTTTGGTATGACTCGACCTGGAATTGAATCCCCGTCTCCCGGACCATTGGAGAAATAGTCAAACTGTCCTATATTAAATAATCATATTTACCATAAGTCAACAAAGTTAACTGGTTCCAAGTATTGTCATATCAATAACACAGTTCTATTTGACCCATAGATTGGACCTTATCACTTGCTACCACTTGGGACCAGAGTAGACATTGGAGCAATAGCGAATAAAGAGCAGACCCCATTACCCAAAGTCTCAGCTTTATTAGAGCTTCCCCATCAGATTATTTAGTATCATATCAAGGGCACTCTTAAGGTTTGGGTCTTACCCTTCTGCAGAGAAACAGTCGGTGTATTCTTTAACCCCAGCCAACTGGGCTTCCTGAGGAAAGGTATGGATTCAATGATTCTCCCTTATGGCATAGAAAAAAATTAAGGCATATTGGGCTCTTTAACTTTGGTATGCCAACCATTCTAGAAGAAAGAAAATTGTGAATTCGAACCAGTAAAACTCCGGATAAAAATTGACATTGAGACACGTCTAATATCATGGGGAAGGATTGAAAAATACATATCTTCCTAAACAAACTAATTAACGTATTCCAGACAACAAACGTCTTTGAAGTTCATGCTTGACAGTCTGAATTTTTTGGCCATGTTTCTTCTAGTAGTAAGGGGATACTTTTTGGATTAGCAGTCTTAGAGTATTCGAACATTAAAGAGAGTATCCAGCTGGGAACAAAGTCTGTGTTATATAATAAAGGTAATGTTTTTCATATTAATCATTTTTTGTTCATTATATTTTATTATTTAGTTTGGTAAGGCATTAACCTACTCGAGTCTCTTTGTCAAAGTGCATAGACAGACGTTGCTGTGTTACACTCGCGCGGAAAGGATATGACAATCATCATCTATCATAATAAACCCACAAAAAGGAAAAAGAGCTGGAGTGTGGATGACGTCATGGTCATAAGAATTTGAGGATTTTAAAAATACAGTAGTTGAGGTTGACCGTTAAAAGTAGCGGTTGAGTTTTTCGGATCTCTACCGGCAGAGATCTTAAACACAAGATGTTCCGCGCATGGTGGTGGGAGGTCTGCATAGTATGGTTAGCATAGGCTTCTAAGAAGTATGTCCCTCTACCCCTGTCACCAAGGACTGAAGGTAGAAACAAATATACTCGTTTGCGCCGCCTGTATTTACACTATTATTAATTATGATGTATAATCACACTTTATGTGTAAACAACATTTGGAGCGAGTTCAAAGTTGATTCTACTGTCAGTGTGGATAGATGACCGGTAGTATAGGAATGAGCAGAAGAGAGTGTATTCGATGATCAGTCCTTAGAATCAGTGAATTTTGATCTTCTTAATCGAAGAGTATCAGTTCTATTTGTCCCATAGATGGTATCAGAAGTAAGCCATGAGAAATATCAAATTGAACGAAAAATATCTTACACCCAGATTGAAGTCGAGAACCTTCTTGTTTCTCGTGAAACCAAAGAACGAATTAAAATTTGGTTATCGTTTACAGCTACTCACCGAAAAAAAACCACGCAACATAGCTATCCGTGGTGGCTCTCCATCAGACGCTATCCGGACCACAAGGAATACAGCCATTTTCCTCGCGGCTACAGTAGTACAGAAATAGAACGGTACCCTTGCAAAATTTATTATTAAAGTCGTATACTTTAAATAGGCCAATTTATTAACACTGAGATCGAGCCAGAGATCACTTGCACTGAAGTTGTTTTAAGTAATATCATCTAACGCTAATAATTCTATTTAATATCATGATTTTTTTGCACTCTTTTAAACGGTGCCAAATATTGCTATCTAACCTTCAAAATTCGATTTATCTTAAGTATTTGTTTGCACGCAGTTAAATGGTTTCTATGATCCCGATCCAACAATGATAATACAATTTAACAGTTATCGTTTATTTGCACACAAATGGTATTGCTATCAAACACTGTTAATTCTATTTAATATCAATCATTTATTTCCACACAGTTGAATGGTTTCCAATATAGTATATGATTGAATAGTTTTATTTAATGAATAGATAGGACACTAGCATTAATACCACACCGGGTCAGAGAGGATCTGGGAGTGAATGTAATAGAGAGTTACTCCGCATTCTCCTAAACTTTAGGAATGCCGCCTTGCCATCAGATAATTTAATCTCAAACCTGAACACTCGTTGGTGGAGGGGTTTTACTCCTCCTCAGTGGTACAGTCAGCTCATTCTACAGCCCCAGCCGATCGAGTGTATCTCACCAGGCTATTAATAATTTGGTGTACTAATTTTAGGAATGTATTACCCATTTAATTTTTAATTAATATTTGTCTTCCTTTCTATTTAGATGTATATTTGATTTATATTAATCATTCTCATAGGGACAGTATCCTCGGATGCATCTTCAATATTCAAGTTGATTTTAGGTGATAAGATGTGAACAGGGTGGAACGATAAAATTGTCGTCCTAAAGAAAACATCACTACAACTTTATCTTTAAGCTTTTAGAGAAAAAATCGATTCAGGTAACTTGATTATATAATAGAGCTGACATCTATTCAATGTAGCCGCCTTTGGCCTCAATCATTACCTCGATACCGATCCGGAACTGGGAGCATGCCTTTTTCAAAAGCGCCGGCGGGAGCTCGGTGAATACTCGGCGGATGGCGGCGATCAGGCTAGCTTTGGTGTTGTGGGAGGTCATGTTGGTGATGTTTTCAACATGTGACCGAAACGAAGTAGTCCAGTGGGTTCAGGTCAGGGTCGGAGGGGGGCTAGTAAGAGAAGGGTGAAAAGTCGTAACACTCCTTCTCTGGGTCTCTTTGCACTTGTGGGCCGGCACAGAGTCCTGCTGCCACACCCATGATCTGCCACCGGCCATCTGATTGCACCGGGGGATCACCACACGCTTTAACACATCCAGGTACACTTTGGTGATGACTTTCCAGCCGACTTCGATGATGTGAGGTGGCATGATGTGGCCTTCCGCTCCACCACTTCCAAAGTGTCGTCCGATGCTTTGCGCTGTGCCCTCAAGCATTGAACCGTTCGGATTTGCATTTTTAGGGTGCCGGCAATGGTCCTGTTGTCATAACTTGGATCGGTAGAGAGTATGGTTGTACAGCGGCGCATCTCAGATCTCGCTCGTTGAACATTGTGTCACTTTCAGACATGATAGAAGTCTCCTATCACTCTTGAAATTTGTACACAACTGGCCAACTAGAACATGATCTGCAGCAACAAAAGAAAACCGGTTTTCATTAAACGGAAAAAGAATCATGTGGTCTTTTCTAGGGCGACAATTTTATCGTTTCACCCTGTAGTTAGATTAATGGCGGATGACAGAAATTGTGTTTTGTTTATTTTATTGGTGGTAATTCATTGACTATGAATACATAACTAACACCTTTAGTTTATGAATTCGTTCCCCACGCCAGATAGATATACCAGCTGACGAAATCGGATTTATTGAAGTCTTTATTTTCATGTCTTCAAGGGTTCAGTCTATAAGAAATTATTTTTTCGATGGTTGTGTGCTAGAAATGTTATATAGAAGACAAAGAATTGCAAGAGATAAGTAATTTACCAGGCCTTTTGCTTAGACCAAGCACAAGGCTGCGTGAATGGGTGCCATAATTGTAACGTTACCCCTTAACTAAGTGCCTGACTCCATAGTAACTTGACTGTGAAAAAGAAGTCCAACACAAAATGATTCCGGTACGAAAATTATCTCCGCTGAACGATTTATCGCAGTCAACGGAAAACAGAGATAAGGAGGAAGTGTGTAAGTTAGAAGATATACTGATAGTGAATAAGGGAAAGACGAAAGATAGCCGACGGACGACTTTGTTAATTCTCGGGCGTCCTATGCATGCATTAGTTCTGCTGTCATCCATCGCCTATTGCGCTTGCAGCTGGGTCCCCAACCTGTGTTTCCACACACGAGTGTCCTTCTTCGTCGAGACCTCTACATAGTATATTGTGTTTCTGCGAATTCGTTCTTATATGCACATCTCTAAAATTATTAACAACGTAATTCTAAAATGACTCATCACTGCTAAGTCCCTGAGAATACCTGATTATACACAATTGTTTATCTTTGAATATTACGTATCAATTGATTCTAAACAACGGTGCATCTTTGAATTCGCAGTGGGTGTCCTCGTGGTGTAATAGTTAAAGCGATTGACTGCGGAATCGTAGTACGCGAGTTCGTACTTAAGTCGCGCTATTTTGTTCACTTTCGGGCACATGCCCTTGGGAAAGCTATGAACCCCCTTATCCTCCCAGCTATGGGTTAAATAGTACCAGTTCTGTTCTTCTAGGAGAATGGCTTTGGCATTAAATAACCTAAAACGAGTTGATATGCCATTAAACAAAGAAACCAAACCATTTGAATTCGCAAGCTAAGGCTTATTATTGCATGCTTGCAATCCTCAGGTATTTATCTATAAAAACATGCTTACTCCAGCCTTGACAAAGATCACAAATGAAATCCCGCAACTTGGCTTTAAATTCAAAATTTAAGTAAAAAACGAATTAACTACTAAAATGATTAATTGAAATACTTATTCATTTTACGTAATAAAACTAAAACTCACTCGTGAAGGTTTGCTAGTCTCGCTGTCTAACCATTACACCACCCGACACGCTCAAGTGCAATAGAGAAGGTCGGGGCTATAACAAACAATATTAAGTGTTACTCACGAATTTAAAAGAAAACTTGAAAGCTCGCAAAAATAAAAGGAGATTTCAATCACTAATTAGTAAGGCCGGAAATATGGATCGACTAATGAGAATCAAACTTACTAATGATCTAGTTGTGATTTAGTTCAGATTAGGCCACAAGTAGGAAACAGCGGGAACGAACTAACAATACAGATGTAAGTGGACTGTAAGGCTAGTTTGGGAAGTATTACACTTTGTCAAATTGCCCAAGTCATTAAATAAGCTTAGCTTAGTCTGGCTCTTGGTCAGAACCATGAGACATCCATGGAGAGTCGAATTCAGGAGCAATTATCTGCTAGCCCATTATGCTTGACTTGGTGCTCTATTATGTAAATTCAACTTGAAGTTTTTAAAAGTTTTAGCTTTCCTCAATACTTTTTTCTCTGATAATTGCTTTCTAACTTTTAATGATTTACCGACGACCCATACAGAATGGAAGTCATTTTCTCTTTTGTGTGAAAAAATTAAATTAACCTTGGGCTATTTGATTTTTAGTTTAGGCATACAAGAAAAAAAAAGGCAAGTATAGTTAGTTAAATATTTACACTTATTTATCAATATTTTAATTTTTTTATCCGCATAAACAAAACTGTGTTAAGTATTGCAGAAGACGGTGAGGTATATTATCCGTAGAGTTATGTCTAAAGTGCTTGAAACCGACCTCGAAGTAAAGGAATTCGAAAATTAGTCGTGGAGTTGCATTCACTTTTAGACTAATAACATTTAGAAAGAATAAACCTCCGTATTTCTCACAGCAAAATGATATCATTCCTGTTTTTCTTAAAGAATGGTTTTGGTATTATATAGACCGTGGCACTAGATATGCCATAAAACAAATAAATCAAATGAAACCAAATAAAACAGTTGGCAATTATTGAGAATAAGAATCTTTTAATAAGCTAGCAGTAAAAACCTTCATTTCTTAATTTTCTAAAAAATTTTAAAAAAATGTACCCTTATATATATATATATATATATATATATATATAT
Organism: Sepioteuthis lessoniana; assembly: GCA_963585895.1. Taxonomy (NCBI): domain Eukaryota; kingdom Metazoa; phylum Mollusca; class Cephalopoda; order Myopsida; family Loliginidae; genus Sepioteuthis; species Sepioteuthis lessoniana. Next base: position 37,647 of record CAUZXS010001527.1, read on the forward strand.
ATATATATATATATCATTTTGTCATGCCGCAAGCAGGGATCACGGATTTCCCTAACTCTCTCTCGCTATTAGTCTCTATTGTAAATCGCTTCCGGCTGGTCTTCATGACTATATCCTAAGTCCGAACAGGTCTGTTGTAGGTTTTAGCCGAACGTCCAATACTTATTCGCCAGTCTGAAAAGGTCATTCGGACGATGCCGCTTATGAGTTTGCTCTTACATTTTCAGCAGTTTTCCGTGTGTAAAAGTAATCTAAAGTTGGCGACCGTAGTGAAGAGCGACCAGAAGGCTCCCTTTTCGATAGCTACTACACTGAGGTGTAGGGGAGTGCGCTACTACTTTCCCTGGGTTGCTCCACTTTACCCTCCTACGTACCTTATATTGCTGAGTGTTAAGCAAGGAGGTATCAAGTACCATTTTTTAAGTCTTTGGTATGACGCGACCTGGGATAGAACCCAGGTCTCCCGGATCATTAGCGAACACTATGTATGTAGTGTTCGTCTTATTTGGATGTTTTTCCTGATGGGAGGTTGGTGGTGTACAGCTGCTGCTTTGTGGGATTTTTTGTGGGATTTTGCTTCCAGGATTTGTTCAATTTAACTCATAGCATTCTTGTGCACTTGCCGTCAAGCTTTTTCGCTATATGCTTATTCAGCGTCTATGTGGTGCATCAATATAGTAGGATGAATAAAAATATGTTTTATTTTATCGGATAGGTCTGACTTCCATATGACAGATAATCTATCGATATCTGACCATGCATTCACTACTCTTTCATTGATGTCCTTTTCCGTAGAAGAGACGTTGCTTCCAAGGTTGGCGAACTTGTCCTCTAGTTTCAGAGATACAACATTTAGTGTGATAGTGAAAACTTATAGGTCACAGGTTATAACACTGAAAGATCTTTTATTAATTAAAAACGATTTGGAATAAAATTTTAAACACCGCCCACAAACACCCGACACACACACACACACACACACATATATATATATATATACATATTTACCAACCCCTCCGCTCGGGAAGGATATGACACAAGGTCAATTTTTAAGAAGTGCTTTGCAGGTTTGAATTTAGAGTTTTCCTCCTCCTGGACTAGTTGCCTCTATAAGGCTGAAGAACCTAGGCTGCCCTACTATTTACCCATACCTGGAGGGAGAATAATTGGATTCATACCTTTCCCAAGGGTATTAGTGCTATGTGAATTGCACTCAGTCTCTTCCTAGGAATGAACTCGAGTCACCGTGTCCATTTCCTACGACGATTACCATTACACTATATATATATATATATATATATATTCAGATCATCAATCCTCAGATTAGCTAGATTTCAACACTCCTGACTTCATACATAGAAGAATATATTTGCACAGTTGAATCTAAGAGACGTCAGTGCGTTGAATAATACCTCACCTGAAGATCGACAGCATGAAACTCTGAGTCGGGAATTTTTATCCTATATTATCTTTATTATTCTCAGAAAATATCCAAATATATATGTTGAAATATGTAGGATTGTCTGAATGTATGCATTTCCCAGACGTTTGTATATCAATAAGCCCATATACTCACTTTCCGACGCGCATTCCTTATAAACAGTATTACAGTTGGACATATATCTATCTGATTTTTGCACACGGCGCTTAACCTTCAAATCAAGTTAACTGTTAAGCGTAAAATAGGGACATCCTTATGATAATAGTTAAACGAATTATTTCCCGCGAGCGACAGGTATTGTAGTCACCAGTGATATATTTACGACGAAAAAAAAGAAGAGTTAAATGAATATTGAATTTATTTTCGCAAGGTTAACCATAATTAAAATTCACACATTTGCTTTGTGTAGTTCCGAAGAAGCGAATTTCTCCAAAACTTAATGAATTTTTTTTACCTGCTGAGGACATAATTTTCAATTGCCAGGAGAGCGCAGTCGTTAAATCATTCTTGAGTCATTGATGATTTCTTTAAAATCTTTACATATATACTCTTCGAAAAGTCATTCTTCCAAGTGGATAGTTATAATCACACAAAGGTGCCCGTTGTGTAATGGTTATCGTCGAATGAAATGGACACGGCGACACGAGTTCAAATCCTGGACGAAACTGATTGAATTTCACTTAGCACCAATAACCTTGGGAAATGTATGAATCCAATTATTCTCCTTCCAGCTATGGGTAAATAGCACGGCAGACTGGTTCTTCAGCCTTGGTGCGGCAACAAGTCTAGGAGAAGGAAAACTCTGAATTCAAACCTTTTAGACTCCTCTTAAAAATTTACCTTTTGTCATATCCTTTCCGAGCGGAGGGGTTGGTAAATATGGTTATAATCTGTAGCAGAAAGAAACTTGTATTTTTGTTTGGCGTGTAATTTAATTAGACCGCTAGAGTCGCCGAACATTTTCACCTAATCAGGATGACCTCTCCTATTCAACCCGAACCATATTTCCTAGCAGCACCAAAAATTGGAGAAAGCCTGCGAAGCTGTCTCTCCCTCAGAAATCCTCAATGGGAACGGACGTCTATTCGTCTGCTCCTGAATAGCAGTAGCAGCATCATACGCTATGAGGAGAATCATCTAGTTTACGGACCCCCTTGGGTCAATTCTTCTAAACCACGGGATCCTAGTTAGAAACAAATTAGATGATACACTCTAACAACTTCCTGCCTTCTTTCCTTCCTACGAGCCTCGCAGCATACCAGCGTAAACCCCCTTACATCATGCTGCCATTAAAACCTTCATTTAAAACCTAACGACGTCTTCGTTCTTCTTCAACCACCTTTATTTTCCATCAACATTTACCGAGGGGATAACAACCAACGAAATACCCACGCTACGAACGAAATACCAACGCAAACAACGTAATACCAACACAACCTATCGCCAAATCAACTTAAACCTAAAAACCTAATAATAATAATAATGTCATCCCCATTGTTATAAATAAAACACTTATTTTATTTAAGTCATACATCCTAGATATATCAAGGAAGGTCATCAGTGATGCACTGTTTTCCTCGCCGATTTTGGGTTCCGCATCATATCGACTCCTACAGCAACCCCGGCATGATTCTTGAAGAGTCAAGCCACCTCTTTGATAGCGACGTGCTATGCACCGTCCAGTAAGGCTGGACTTCGACCGTTCTTTATTGACATATGTCATTCAGCATCAGCCAATGAAAACAGGGCATTTCGCGCTCCTCTACTATATAATTAATTAATCATTATCAAAAAAAATAAAATGAGCCTTTTTAATGAGATAATTTAGAATATTTATAATTTTATTCTTACAGATGATATAACTTTTTTTTTTCTTTAAATCTCTGGGGGATATCACAACCCCAGAATTCGTGAGGCTTCTTTACTGTAATTCTGACCGATCATGGTTTAATTATTTGACTGATCAGAAACAAATTGATCAGCAACATACAGTTCTTACTGTAACATAACCATACATGAGTATGTGAAACGTACTTAGAATGTTCATAACATATATACATAGAACGTAGGAAACCCGAAACACAAAAACACTTACGACTTCTTAGTTCAGGTACGAAACTTTTTTTTTATTACCTTTGAGTTAAAATGTTTTTATACATAAGGGGAGAGAGAGGAACAATCTTTCTCTGCTGACTTTACCATCTGCACCCCACGCTCCTATCCCGCGCGGCGCCTGTAGCGCACAAATTGTCTGGCCTCATCGAGCCCCGAAAGTCGACCCTTCCCGTTCGGAGTCTAGTTCTCAACTAACTGACACTTTTCAAATCCCCCCCAAATCCTCCGCGCACGCTTCCGGTGCATGACGTCATTCACATCCCCAAGTCACAATTTTTTATCCTGGATTTTTATTTTGACATCTGTGAACGACACATCCTCCCCGCGCGCGCGTCAACACCTGCGCTCAAGTTTGCACCTAACTAACCCATGCACTGAGCCGAAAGGTTCTCAGCCTAACTAACCGAAAGGCAAGATATATATAACGAAATCTCTCGGCCATTATATTACACTTACTTATCAACTTATTCATATATTATAATAATCTATTTTAATCCGATTTATTTCAATTTATTAAGATTTTTTTTACTTTAAGTATTTATTTATCATTTGATAATTTTATTATTCAATTAAAACATTATTATGATTTAAAAGAGTGAGTTTTTTAAAAGAGAACTCTCTCATCCTCTCTTCTCTCCACTATGAGGGAACAACAGTGTAGACTGAACTCTTTAAACTTGGTAAGGCAAACAGACTAGGAGAAGAAAAAATTGCATAAAAAGTAGCAAATCTCAATTTGAATATTGACTTTCAGTCGCATTCTGCTTCCGTCGGAAAGCTTATGTAAATGAATGCTTATCAATGCAGTTATTTCTGTGTGGAATTTTAATCCCTTACATTACACATTTAATGTTAAAATCTCAGTCAGTAATTACAACTGGCAGCATACATATTGATAGAATACGTATTTATTTACTTAATGGTATATGAATTCGTCCAGAGTTGTTTTATGCGCAGAGATTATGGAATCTCATTCATTATACACTTATGTTTTCATATTTTGTGAAGTTGTTTCTTAAGATAATTTCTGCATCTGGTTATGTGATCTCACGTAATCTAATATAATACAACTAATTTGCAGACAGTTGTTCTTGGTTCTTGGTTTGGTTTGATGGCATATTGACTATTTTAGGCTATTTAATGTAAAATCCTTTTGATCCATCTATATTTAATATATGGTTTCTAAACACATTTTGAAGAATATATTTTAAACCAGTTAGAGCTCGTTTTTGCTTTTTGTTATTTTGGCCCCCAATTAAATGGTTTAACTTACTTTCAAACCATTCAGTTTAGCATAACTTCAGCCTTATATACATTGTTTGTGATTGGTTTAAATACAGTTTTTTTGTTTAGAATTAGTTTAATGTAAAAACAGTTCTATTTCAAACAACTCAGTTTAGCATGTCAACAAAGTTAAATGGTTCCAATATTGCTCTGTATCATAAACAATTCAGTTAACATCTGTCTTTTATCTTTACAGGATAAAACAATCAAACATTTCTATTCCAAACAATTCACTTTAGCATAAAGACAGTTTTTTGTTTACACACAGTTAAATGTAAAAACAGCCAATTTCTAACAATTCAGTTTTGCTTAATTACACAGTTAGATAGGACTCTATCAGGTGCTTCTAATCCGAGTTATAGTGGAGGTGGGAGTGATGGCAATGAAGCGGTACTCAGCATTCCAAAAAGCTCCAGCATTACTGAAGACTCGTTATCAGATTGTTTAGTGTCCAATCAAGTTATTCGTTGTGGGGATCACGCTGCAGAGATGCAGTCGGTGTATACTACAGTCCCAGCTGACTGGGCCAGCCGACAGTTGTATTCTTTCAAGTGATTAATAATTAAAATCATTCCTCTATGATTAAACAGTTCTGTAGGACCATGGAACATGTACAACAACTCTTCGTTTGAGTGGACGTGGAAGTAATGGCAATGAAGTGGGACTACACACTACGCAGAGATCTAGAACTGGACGCTCAATATCAGATACAGTTTTAGTTTCATACTCAGGACACCTATATCTTGAATCTTTTTTACTCCTCTGCTGGTGATACAGTCAATGTATACTCAGCTGCAACGAACAGACAACTTTTGGAATGTTTAATCTGTATATGTGCAGTGAATTTAATATCTATAGTCTTCAGTCTCTGTAGATGCATATATATTCGAGTGCGTCTGTATTAATGTTTTTGTGAGAAGAAGAAGAAGAAGAAGAAGAAGAAGAAGAAGAAGAAGAAGAAGAAGAAGAAGAAGAAGAAGAAGAAGGTGGTGGTATCGAGTATCGAACAGTCAGAGAAATTTCATTTTAGAAATTTACACATGATTGCATTTTTCATTGATATCAACACAAAAAAAATCCTTACTACGATTACCAGCATCCCTCATAACCAACCCTCATCAAATTACCACGTACATCAGCACCCAAGGTAAAAAGAATTGGTACTGGAAATTTTAACAATAATATCCTATATCCATTTTCTAAAAATATTACATACTTTACTTTTTTGGAATGTGACACAGTACCTCAAATGGAACATCCTCATTGAAAGAAATTGATATTCAGCTCAGAAATAGAAATAATTTTCTTATTGGCTAAGCACACAATTTGTCCACACAAACCCATATCTGTCCTCTACGCCGGGGTTTCAGCCCTTTTTATATTCGCATCTCATTCTAAATACGTTTTAAAGTAATTGACAATATTTCAAAAGTGATAGGCGATTTGTTCTCTTAAATGCAACTATTTACAGAAAAAAAAGAAGTAACGTATCACATTTCTTTAATTATTTTCTCATTTCCTAAAATTTAAAATGGGTTTTAGATTTTACTGCAAGGCGATATATCTGATCATCAGCCTCTGAGAACAATTGATAACGTATAGGCGGTGCCCGTGGTGTAATGGTTATCGTCGTAGCAAATGGATATGGCCACACGAGTTCAAATCCTGGACGAGACTGCTGGCATTTCACGTAGCACTAATACCCTTGGTAAAGGTATGAATCCAATTATTTTCCCTCCAGCTATGGGTAAATAGTAGGGCAGACTAGGTTCTTCAGCCTTGGTGAGAAGGAAAACTCTGAATACAAACCTGTAAAACACCGCTTAAAAATTTACCTTGTGTCATATCCTGCCCGAGTGGAGGGGTTGGGTAAATATGGATAACGTATGGGCACTATTCTTCATTGAAAAACTACAGCTTCGTTCTCGTTGTATTACGTAGTTGTTCCTCAATGCTCTTATTCTCATGCTATTTCAGAATTTCTTCCGGAATCATTTTGTAATTAAATAACTTGCTAGTTTAATATCTTAAATCAAGAAAAAACTTCTCCCAATCTCTCTCCTTCTCTCTTTGTCTCTCTCTATATATATGTATATTTACATATATATATATATATATATATATGTGTGTGTGTGTGTGTGCGTGTGTGTGTGTGTGTGTGTCTCTTCATTTCTTTTTCCACAAAATGAAATTGTATAAATGTATATATTGAGTCGAGTCATAAATAATTTTTGCTTTTCATAAGCAAGTTGTTACTGCGCATTTTAAACTTCAATTTTTTAATAGAGTCGAACGGAAATTACTTGATGTAAGGATGACTTTATCGGTTATTGTTTTTTTCAGTTGTGAAACAATGCGAATCATAATGTAATCTATGATATCATCGAGTCCTTAAAATGGATGAACTGAAAGTCCGTATTCAATATTGTGAAAGTTTAAAATGAAAAAAAAAAGTCCTAATGGAAATAGAATAGAAAATGTTTAGCGTTTATAGCCAGTGGGTTAATATTCACTGCCAAGTCTAAAACCTTTCATCTAAGTTTCGTTCTGTTGATTCGTTTTTGAGAAATGAACCCAGACCAAGACGCTCATCAGACCTGGATTAAGACAACTTACGAGATTTAGTGGAATGCGATCTTCGCAAAAGTTCTTGAGAATTAGCTCTTAAACACAGCATATCCCAATCCACACATGCCTCTATTTGAAAAAATAAACTATACAAGTCGGGTGTTTGGATTCATCGTACGCTTAGTGAGAAGAATAGAGAATATCACATGCCCGTAGACACAAGTCTTCTTTCTAGGCAGGGAAATGACACATTTCAAAAGAATATCTTTACAGGTGATGAAAAAGTGCGTCTTTTCCGACAATGTTTAATGCAAAAGTTAAGAAGGAATCGCTACAACCTATTCATTAAAGACAGGTGATGTTTTCTGTACAGTGTAATTAATGCGGTATTATTCTGTTTGACTTTTATAACCACAATCAGAAACTCAGTGATGACGCTTTTTTCTCAAGCGCTGAAATGTGTGTATAAAAATTGCCTAAGAAATCGCCCATAATTATCAGTAGAACAGGAGAAATGTTGTGTTTAGTCCATGATAACGAAAGATTCACGATGGAAAAATATTGTATTTTGGTTAACATGTTTTCACCCCATCAAGCATGATCGCTCGAACTTGTAGAAAGTGATTTCTATCTCCTTTGTTGTCAACAAAATGCTATGAACGAGAAAATAATTTTCTCGAATTAAGCTTAAAATATTTGGGAAAAATTTCTTCAACTCACAACCTGCTAAATTTTAGAAAAATCAATTAGTTACGAGCTTAATGGCAAGAGGGGATCCAGAATGAAGCATTTATTGAAATTAATACATTGTTAAGTTTTTCATGAATTATTCATATTTTGCGAAAACGGCAATCATTTATTACAAAAACCCAATGTTCTCGGTAAAAGACTTTAAATGATGTAGAATTCAGTAATAAATATTGCATAATAATATTTGTTTTCATTTAATTATATTACACTTGAAATAATGGAAAACTAATATATTTTGTTTATAAAAAAAGTTTATAAATTATTGTCTCGGTGTTTATATTTATAATTGATATAAAGCATGTGTGTTTATGCGTGGGATTATTATGTGCTGATTGTGATGGCGTACGGCGGTTAAATTATATATATATATATATATATATATATATATATATATATATATTCTTATTATTATCATTATTATTATTATTAATATTATTATTTACTCCTTTAGAGTTTTTCACATCAGTGTTAGCTGATGGTTTTTCACTGGAGTTTGAGTGAGAGCAAGTCTCCTCAAGTCTCCAGGACTCGTCTCAGCAATGATGTCGTTTGGATAGTCTCCACTCGTCCGCCAATCTCCAAGTCCTCTAGGCCTTTTAATAATCCTTTACTTACTGTGCCTCACTCACCAATCACAATTGGCACAATCGTTATTTTCATGTTCCACAGCTTTTTTGTTTCTCTAGTAAGGTTGAGGTACTTATCCTTCTTTTCACATTCCTTAAGATTTATGCTGTGGTCCGCCGGGAAAGTAAAGTCGACAATTTTGCAGATTCTCGTTTTTTTTTTGTTAATTATTATGAGGTGTGGTCTTCTGGCAGGGATTAAGTGATCAGTTTGTATGTTAAAGTCCCACAGGAGTTTATGCGAGTCATTTTCTAGGACAGGTGCCGGGAACAGCAAACCCGTTCTGGGTAATGGGTCCTGTACACTTGCACTGCGCCAGTCGGCTTTTCTCAAACCCGTTCTAATCCGTAAAATTACTATATTTTTAAGTATAAAATAGGAAAATAAAAACACTCAAATTTTACGTTGTCCACAGTTACCTCTAAATTCAATTTCTCTTTAGATGTACTACTATTCTAGGCTTATCGAGATTGTGCCTTTTATCCTGTTCTATCAATAATCCGTTTTATAAGTGAAAATATCTATCTATCTATCTATCTATCTATCTATCTATCTATCCATTTTGTGCCTTTGGCTGCCACTCAATCACAATTTAACTCCCTCTCTCTCTCTCTCTCTCTCTCTCTCTCTCTCTCTGCTTCTGTCTCTCGGGATTTATCAAATTGCTATAATATTTTCTTTTTATCTCAACTTATTCATAACTGTGTATCCAATATATTCATGTTTATGAGTGTGTGCGTGTGTGTGCGTGTGTGTGTATGTGCACACATGCATCAGTGTTTGTGTTTATCAGTGAAAAGAAGAGTGAGAGACACAGAGAGATTGGTATGTAGCAGTTGTTGCCGTCGTTTTCAACTTTGGCCAAGCGAAATAAGTTATAACAAAGCATAAAACAATTTTCTGTAGACTTTCCACTGGCCTCTAGAAGACGGCAATTTGCAGCAACAGAAGCTGCAAGCTAGTAATGAAGAGTAAGGTAAAGGTGAGATTTCAGCCCAAACTGCGTTTTACAAATTTCTTTTTCCCATAACACTGCTCCTGCTGTTTATTTCTGTAGGCTCAGGAGGGACTGAGAATAAGACTCTTTGTCGGCATGTTTTCCCATCAGCGTAATATTTTATGAAGGTTGGTTTTTAAAAGTGCTTTTTACTATGTCGTAAAGATCTACAATACCATTGATAGTTATTCGGACAGGTCCATATTTAGCAAATATCTGGCAATAAATTATAAAATGGAAAGATACATTAAGCTACTTTTACTGACGCTCTTGTGGTGTGGTGGTTATCATCGTTGGAAATGGAGTTAGCGACAAGAGTTCAAATCCTGGACAAAGCTGGTTGCATTTCACATAGCACTAATACATTTACGAAGGGAAAGAATGCAACTAACTCCCTCCAGCAGTAATAAACAGTGGGGCATATCGGGCTCTATATACCTGTTATGGTGGAGGTGCCCGTGGTGTAATTGTTATTGTCGTAGGAAATGAACACGGCGACACGAGTTCAAATCCAGGACGAAACTGATTGCATTTCACATAGCACTAATACCTTTGGGAAAGGTATGAATCCAATTATTCTCCCTCCAGCTATGGGTAAATAGTAGAACAGACTAGGTTCTTCAGCCTTGGTGAGGCAACCAGTCTAGGAGAAGGAAAACTCTGAATTAAAACCTGTTAAACTCCGCTTAAAAATTGACCTTGTGTCATATCCTGCCCGAGCGGAGGGGTTGGTAAATAGGATATACCTGTTATGGTGACTGGTCTAGCAGAAGGAGAACTCTAAATTAAAAGCAATTAAACACCTTTTAAAGGTGTCCTTGTTCACATACTGGTTGTAAAGACTGCTGGGTATATATATATATATATAATGAAATGATCTTCATTTACATTGACTGCAGCCAAAAGTGAAGACACATTATTTCACAACTGGTGAAATCTGGGTTTTTTCAACCCACCTGGCTTGGGCTGTACAATACACATCTGCATCTCTGCAGACGAGAAAGACACCCCTCCAATGAATATCCTGATATGACATAAAACAATCAGATAATGAGGCTCCAGTAATAATGGTGATTTGAGGACTAGGGAGAACTCCTTTCAGTTCCATCAATCCCTCGTTGCCTCTGGCCCAGAGTGGTAGCACCTGGGTAAAATAAATGGTTTTAACATTTAAACTGAGAGAAAACAAATGACTAATGCTGAATTTAATATTTAGAAATAGAACAGTTTGATCATCTATGTATAAAGAAATGAGTTATGTTTAATTGAATTGTTAGTGATACATAGCAATACTTGCAATCATTTAAATTTGTTGACTTATGGTTATTTGAATCGTTAGAAATAGAACTGTTGTATTATTTAGCTGCTTACATCTACAAAATATGTTTATAAATCATATATTTGATGTATTTGTAAAAACAGATTTAGCATTAAAAAAAAAACACAATTTGTTATGCCATAAAACAAAACAGACAAAACCAAACATTAACTGTGTGCAAATAATGAGCTCAGACGCGTTTAAAAACATTGTCAACAAAACTTGTTTACAATTCATATATTCATTTTATACGTATAAAGAGTATTTAGTGTTAAATAATCTACAAAGGTTGATCAGCCATAAAATCGAACCAACCTACCAACCGAAAAGTGTTTGAAAAACTATTTTCAACTTTATTCTTGCTTGTACTCAAGGATAGATAAAACCTTGGACAGACTGGGGTCTTTAAACTTGATATTGCATCTGAACTAAAAGAGGGAAAATTCTAAATTCAAACCTGTTGAAATTGTCAATGTGCTGCATCCAGCTTGTACGGAGGAATGGGTGAGCAGTAAAAAAATGACTGTACTCTTTATTAAAAAAACCCCAAAACAAAGCAATAACAAAAAAAACCCAAAGAAACTAAGACTGAGGGCAATTTAATTATATCTTCTAACGGACGTCTGAAGAGTTACGTGGTTTTTTGTACAGGCATTTAAAATTGGTGTAGAGTCTTGAAAATTTGGTATGTTATTGCTATACATCTTATGAGATGACTGACTAAAGTTTATGATTTCAGGTTCAAATGAACACCTACAGCATGAATGGGAATACACCCTACTAAAACTTGATTGTCACAGCTGGTGAATTTTTAAAATGCAATCAGGACGTGAGGACACTATAGAAGAAGGATATGAAATAAAATTCTGTTTTAAACATGGAAAAAATGCCACAGAAACGTATGGATCTTCAGACTGTTATTCAACCATCTTGCATGAATCGAGCATCATTTTTGAGTGGCATAAGAGATTCAAGGAAGGCAACGAGTCTGTGAAGGATGATGAGTGGTGTAGGAGGAGTAGGGAAGTCAATACACCAGAGTTGATTGGCCAAAGGGTGAGGGTTAGGGTTACTATACTGAGGTTTTTAGAGAGTACGGAAAGATATTCAGTTGGAAGAGGCCAGCACTCTTCAATTCGGGTCAGGGGTATTTCCAAGTGGACAATGCACCAGTCCACAACTCCATTCTTGTCATAGACTATTTGACCAAGATGGGCATCAAGACAGTTCCTCATCCTCGCTATAGTCCAGACCTTGCTCTCTGTGACCTTTGCTAATTCCCTTAGCTCAGAGGCTGTCGTCATGAGACAATTGAGGAGATGAAAGAGGCTGTGACGCAGGTCATTGACACGCTCACACAAGCAGACTTTCATAAGGTCTTCCAGAAGTTGTTGGAACGGTACAAGAGTATTGCAAGCAGGGGAGAATACTTCGAAAGGGACTAGAGTTTCATGTGTGTACTATCAATAAGGGTGTCATACGAAAGAAGTCTGGAAACTTATTTAATTATCCTCGTATATAGAGGAAATATTTATTATTTTATCATAATATAGTTTAAAAATTCGTAAAGAAAGCCCTTACAGTAGTTTAGAAGAAAAAAGTAAAAGCCTAAAACACCTAATGCTACCACAAGCCCCCCGCCCAAAAAATAAGAGAAAGGAAAAAGGACAAGGAAAGAAAAAGGAAAAAAAAAAAGAAAAAAAATTCGGAAGCCTCCTCGGTTCCCAACGGTAGTATAGAAGAAAAAAGAGAAAAAAAAAACAAAAAAACTAAAAAGCCTAGGAAAATGTCCCAATACCGCCAAGAAGAAAAAAAAAAATTCAGTACCAGTGAAAGTCTGACGAATGTACCTTGATCTTGGACTTTAACTAAGTTAAAACTTAAGAAAACTTAAATCAAAATTACCCCCCCGCTTTTTTTACGTACACATGGGAAGCAGCATGATGTACGTAAAGGTATTTGAATAAACCCATGGACGACCAAACTCAATAACTAAACTGGTCCTGGACGCGAGTTTGACGACTTTACGCTCAGGATCGTTAGTTCGATCGGGGAACTATTGCGGCTCCTCTATAAGAGTGGCTTCTATAGAAGAGAATAAAACAGCCATCGAAAGATAACCATGACCCACACTCAAACCACATACACAAACTGCATCGCTCTTCGTGCGGGTAAAAAAGGGGCGCGTCCTGCTGAGGTTGGAGCCCTGGCCTCAGTGTTCGAAAAATCAGCTACACTGCTCAAACAATCAAAACTACTAAAATGCAAGCAAACACTACAAATAGCCACATTTAACGTAAGAACCTTAAATAGAATAGGACAACTCGCAGAGCTAATCGCATCGGCCGAAGAACATAAGATTGACATAATATGCATACAAGAACACAGATACACGCACACCGAAGATATCAAATATCTCGAAACTGGCAATGGATGGTCGCTCGTCACTGTATCCGCATGGAAAAACTCTGTCAACGCCGCAGTAGGAGGGGTAGGATTATTTATAGGACCTAGAGCATTAAAAAACGCTAAATAGCATTGAGAAAATACAACCTCGAATGATGGCAGCTACTTTTAACGGCAACCCCAGAGCAACAATCATCTCCTGCTACAGCCCTACCAATGTTAGTGAAGAAACTGAACTAGTCACCTTCTACGATGAGCTATCCTCATTAGTGCGTAGCATCCCGAAACACAACATGTTAGTCATTGGCGGAGACATGAATGCCCAAATCGGGAAAAACGGAAACAACAAATACAGCCTCCACAACACGTCAAATAGGAATGAGCAACATCTAACAGATTTCATGATAGAAAATAGATTAGCATGCCTCAATACAAACTACCAAAAAAGGGAGGGCAAACTATGGACATACACGTACGCAAACAAAACTAAAGCTCAGATAGTCTACGGCCTTATAAACAAGAAATGGAAAAATAGTGCAATGAATTGCGAGACATACTCCTCATTTGAGGGTGTGTCCACCGATCATCGAATAATCAAGGCAAAAATACGGTTAAGCCTATGAAAAAACGCCAAACGAACAGCGACCAACAATCACTATGACTGGGCGCTATTGAACAACAGAGATATAAGAGATAAATACGTATTAGAATTAAGAAACAGATTCGAAACACTACAATAAAAGACGGAAAAAAGTACACCAAACGACGAATATGAAAATTTCGTCAATGCACACCTCGAGGCAACAGCGAAATTCATTCCAACAAAACTCAAAACTAAATATAGAGTCCCATGGTAAACTTTAGCGGTGATAGAAAAACGTGTACTAGTGAAAACAGCCCCCCAAAACTATCCAAAAAACCCAACAAACACAAATGCCTTAAAACTAAAAACGGCACAATATCAATTAGCAGGCATATATATAAAGGAACAGACAGAATACATTCAAAATCAGATAGATAAGATTAGAGACTCGGTGGAAGATAGACAATCTAGGATAGCCTGGCAAACAATAAACGAAGTGAGTAGAAGAAAGAACACAGCCAAAGCAAAACTGAAAGCAGCAAACCAACAAGAAAGAATAAAACTGTGGAAACAGCACTCCGAAAACCTACTAGGAAACCTACCAAAAATAACACATGAACCAATCACCAGAATAATTAGCAAACAATTAGATATTAAACTAGGACCGTTCACACAAGAAGAACTCGACTCGGTTCTCAGAAAAATTAAAAATAGGAAAGCTGCAGGGCTGCACGAAATTCCCCCGGAAGTATGGAAGACCAGACAATTTGACAACATACTGCTCCGACTCTGCAACGCAGTATACAATCAAAATCCGATAGATAGATGGATGAAGGGATGCATACTCCCCTTCCGTTAAAAGGGGGACCTCGGATTAGCCAAAAACTACCGAGGCATAACACTTACATCCATAGCAGTCAAAATCTACAATGCCCTACTACGAAACCGCATAGAACCCAAAATCGACACCATACTTAGAAAAAACCAAAATGGCTTCCGAAGAAATAGATCCACGACCTCACAAATATTAACCATCCGTAGAATCCTTGAAGGTGTACGGACAAAAACCTACAAGCGACATTAATATTTGTTGACTTTACCAAGGCTTTCGATTCCATTCACAGAGGAAAGATGGAAAAAATCCTACTAGCGTACGGCATACCTAAAGAAACCGTAGCGGCAATAATGATTCTCTATAGAAACACTAAAGTAAAAGTACGATCACCAGATGGAAACACAGAATACTTCGACATTGTAGCAGGAGTACTACAAGGGGACACGCTGGCTCCATACCTCTTTATCATTTGTCAAGACTACGTACTTAGAACATCGATTGACAAAATCAGAGAGAATGGCTTCGAACTGACGAAGAAAAGAAGCAGAAGGTACCCCGCAACAACAATTACCGATTCCGACTACGCCGATGACATAGCGATACTGGCAAATACACATGACCAAGCCGAAACACTACTGCATAGTTTGGAACGAGCAGCAGCAAGCATAGGTCTCTATGTTAATCCACACAAAACGGAATATATGTCCTATAATCAAACGGGGGACATCTCCACTCTAGAAGGAACCCTTCTTAAACTAGTAGACAAATTCACTTACCTAGGAAGCAGCGTCGAATCAACCGAAAAGGACATCAAAACGAGGTTAGCGAAAGCATGGACAGCTATCAATAGGCTATCGATTATATGGAAATCAGACTTAACCGATAAAATGAAACGCAGTTTCTTCCAGGCAGCAGTCACATCGATTCTGCTATATGGCTGCATTACATGGACGCTAACAAAACGGCTGGAAAAGAAGCTAGACGGCAATTACACAAGAATGCTACGTGCAATCTTAAACAAGTCCTGGCGGCAACACCCCACAAGACACCAACTGTACGGCCACCTGCCTCCTATCACGAAAACTATTCAAGTTAGACGGGCCAGACATGCAGGACACTGCTGGAGAAGCAGGGACGAACTCATAAGAAATGTACTCTTATGGACCCCCACACATGGCTGTGCAAAAGCAGGACGACCAGCACGAAAATACCTTCAGCAACTATGTGAGGATACGGGATGTTGTCCTGAAGTCCTACCTAGGGCGATGAACAATAGGGAGGAGTGGCGAGAGAGGGTCAGGGATATCCGTGCTACCAGCGCGAGATGATGATGATGATGATGATGATGATATAGTGGGAAAATCAAATTTGGTATATTTGGCTGCGTATCACAAGTTTAGTGACAATTTACATAAAGTCCTTACTGATGGTTAGACAAGTTTAAACATGGTTGGATGGGATTTATTTTATCCGTAAATGATATATGTATTTTATATCAAATTGTCTATCAATTTACTTAAACACTCTGACACGAGACTGCCTAGTCGGCTGGGGCTGTTGAAAATGCTATCTGGATTTCTGTAGATGGCTAAGACTCCCTCCCCCAACAAGTGTTCTGGATATAACACTACACAGCAAAAGAAAGGCTCCAGTTAAGAAACTTTGGTGAATGTGGAATATTCTTTAATTGCGTTTGCTCCCAGATCCACTCTGATGCAGAATCTTTGGACATGTCAAGATTCCCTCCGTTGTTCAATAAGGATTGCCCCAACATTTAATATGTCCGAAATCATTTAACTTTGTAAGACAGATGAATTGTATAAAAATAGACTAATAGTTTAAAATAGCAATACTTTAAATCATTTGATACTCTAAACATAAAACTATTAAAAAACAGAATTAATAAGAACACTAGCAATAAAAAACATTATAAAAATTAATTAAAAAAAAAACAACACTATTAATAAAAACACAATAAGGACTATTAGTTGTCTAAATTTCTAAGACGAAGTGTGATGATTTTTATCATGAAGGATTTCCGGACTATTGTCTTCATCTTTATTGTTATTTCCACAACGTTTCGGCCTTTAAAACCTCCGGCCTTCTTCAGGTGTTTGTCGAACTCGGGAACCATCACGAAACTTCGAATTACATCCTTTATTGAATCCACATGGTCGTTTGTCCTGATTCCGTTAGTCATAACTGGACACAAGTGTTAAGTATTCCTGTATTGTTACTCGCCTGGAGTCGGGATTCCATAAAGGACGTAGTTTGAAGTTCCGTGAAGGTTCCCGAGTTCGACAAACACCTGAAGAAGGCCGGAGGACATATTGGCCGAAACGTTGTAGAGATAACAATAAAGATGAAGACAATAGTCCAAAAATCATTAATGATAAATAAACAATAAGGACTGTGTCAATGTTTAATATATCTGAAACAATTTATCTTTGTAAGACAAATGATTACTATTAAAATGAACTTGTAGTTTAAAATAGATATAATTTAAATCATTTGACACTCAACAAATAAAACTATTACTGTTAGATAGAAATATTTCAAAATATTTACATGTATGCAAATAAAATTATTTCTGTTAAATAGCAATACTTGAAATGTTTACATTAGCGCGAATAAAACGATTACTGTTAATGGCAGTACTTGAAATATTTACATGTGCGCAAATAAAACTATTATTGTTTATGGCAATACATGAAAATATTTATCTCTATTTAAATAAAATTATTACTGTTCATAGCAATACTTAAAACATATTTACATGTACGCAAATAAAAACTATTACTGTTAATAGCAATAATCGAAAATATTCATCTATGTGCTAAAAAGAAATATTACAGTTATATAGCAATACTTAAAAATATTTACCTGTCTGCAAATAAAAATATTACTGTTAATGGCAATAATTGAAAGTATTTATCTGTGTGAAAATAAAACTATTACTGTTAAATAGGAATATTTTAAAATATTTACCAGCGTTCAAATGAAATCTATTAATATTAAAAAGAAATACTCGAAACCATTTACCTGTGTGTAAACAGATGCTTTCTAGTTTGTTTAAAAATCACGTTACCTTCAAACTATTTGTTTGCAAATCATTCATTACATATATATATATATATATATATATATATATATATATATATATATATATATAGCATAAAATAATAACCAATGATTGATATGCCGAACAACACAAACAACTAACTAACCGATGTGGGCTGGATGCGATACAAGTGTAACTTATAAGCGGAGTACAGTTGGTTTTAAATCACTGTTTCCACTATTCTACATTGGTTGCAGTAGTAAAGCTAAAGTGTCCAAACTACTCTACTGGAGGCAGAAAGGAAAAGCTGACGAATTCATGTTTTTCCCATTCGCCAGGAGTGAATTGTAAACACTGAATCAAATTCGTATGATTTTTCTATAAAATCGTATATCGTTCTTGCTTCTTTATAAATAAAAACTCAATACTATAAAAAGGTAAATCACCTACGCTAGTTCAGTTTTGACTTTATATTTATGAGATGATATACAAGTTGTAAATGGTTTACTTATAAATATTCTCCAAAGACTTCTTGGCGTCACAGGTGTCGTTAACAAATAAAGTCAACCCAGATAAATTGTATTGCAGCCTTCAAATACATATCAAATCTTTTTCAAAGTAAGCCATTAAAAATCAAATTTTATACTAATGGAAGATCAGTCAAAAAAACAATTTTTAAATGTTTAATTTTAACAAACTTTAAATAAGTTTTTGATAATAAAATATAATGTATTTCGGGTCGTTTAGTTTGATTTGGAATCCATTTATATCAAGAGTTTCAAGACGAAATATCTATTTATCTTAATTGGTTTCTTGAATTAACTTCATGTTTGGGTTGGGTTTTTTTTTTTTGCCCTTCTTATTTTAGTGATTATAGCATTTGTGTTAAATGTTATTGTCAATTTGGCAGGAATGCTCTTCTACTCAAAGGAATATTTTATGATTCAGAGTTTTACTTCTGTGTCTAAGTCAGAATTATAATTTTTTAATAGATATCATACAATAACAGATATTGTATAACAGCATTGCTTCCAACAAAGCCTTCATCAGATGATGACTCTGTGTTCAGGCATGGTTTCGGGGTTGAAGCATCATTGCCACTAGCCCAGAGCGCCCCAGCAGTATCTCATCACACGACCAGACTTTATTAGATTGTCGTCACTCTATGGGATTGCCATATCGACGCTGATGCAGTTAGAACCTTATCTTTTCCATGTATTTCTTCTTGTCTGCTGGAGGAAGTCCAAGATTAGTCAAAAAATGGAGGTTGAGTTGGCAATGAAACCTCTGCATCCCACTTCGATAGGAAATACATTTGTTATCAAGCCCTTTCTAACACAGTGTTCTCGCAGATCCTCATATTTTTTCAACTTATGCTGATGTGTTTAGTCGAAATTTTCATCAAAAGGGACCGTTAACTTAATAACGAAAACTTTTTTTTTGCTTTAAAGGACCAATTGACAATATCTAGACGCTTTGTCGTTAACACTATTTCAGTTGGAAATATGAAGTTTTGTTTTAAATTGGTTGCGACGTGCAAGTCCGTACAGCCCTCAAGCAATGATGATTTGCGCTTATTTTTAAGTGCAAGTTTCGAAATATTTCCTTCTTTAACGAATATATATATATATATATAGATGTGTGTGTGTGTGAGTGTGTGTGTGTGTGTGTGTGTGCTTATGTATGTATGTGTATAAGGGGTGTATACACACTGCCGTTTACGTAATGGGGATTAAGAATATTTAGTTTTCAAACGTGTTGTGTTTTCAAATGGGAAAGAGTATATGCGCTGTGCTGAGTTGGTTTTATTACGGAAACTGCATTATAAATCACCAACCCCCGATAAAATTTGTTGATGTCAGAAGTCAGTTTAATAAGTAAATGCAATCTTGAAATTCTCTAAATCTTATCTACAACCCAAATGTTCCTCGAAGACAGCTCACTGTTATGATAAAGATTCCATTTAAGATCTTTATTTAATCTTAATTTTTCACTATATTTAGCGGGCTATATTTCATTATTTTCTCATCATTCATCAAATACTATTGAAAGAAGATAAAAAAAAAGCCTCCTTTTGTTCATTCTTCATTTGACGTATTCTAAAATAATCATTCCATATGAATAGATGCATTATTATCAAACAATAGCCTCTTGGTTATCACTGAATTTTAACTTATTTGTCTTTAATTAACAGTAATATAAAACTTGTCTATTTTTTGTTACATTTCCATTCTAACTGCTTGTTCTCTGAAACAGGTGGACAAATTTACCTACCTTGGAAGCTGCGTCTTATCTACGAAAAATGACATAAATACACGAGTAGCGAAGGCATGAACCACTATCGATAGATTATCGGTTATATGGGAGCCAGACCTATCCGATAAAATAAAACGCAATTTTTTTCAAGTAACGGTCGCGTTCATATTACTATATGGATGCACGTCATGCGAGAGTCTGCTAGAGGAAGGAAGAACTTTTAAGCGACATTAATCTGTGTAGTCCTTCCCACGAATGGTCATGTTTTGGACGACCATCTAGAACTTATCAACAACAGCTCTTAATGTACACATGATGTAGTCGAGAAAACATGCTTGCCCAGTAAACCGGGGTGTAGAATACACCGATTGCTTTTCTGCAGTGGGGTAAGACTAGCCCCAACAAGTGCCCTGCATATGACACTAAATAGTCTGATGGTGAGGTCCCAGGAATGCTGGAGCTTTGGTGAATGTGGAGTACTGCATAGCCATTTCTCTCTGGTCCACTCTGACCTTGATAGAGTCCAATTTTTGGGACAGATAAAACTAAACTGTGTACTTATGTTAAAATGAATTCTTTGAAACAGAACTGTTTTTGACATTGAAACTGTGTACTAAACTGAATTGTTTGAAATAGAATTGTTTTGACTTTTAATTGAACTGTTTTGACACTTAACTGTGTGTAAAGAAAAAACTATACTCGTACTAAACTGAAATGTTTGAAATTTATATCGGCTGTAAATGACCCGAGATGTGTCCTCGTGGTTTAACGGTTAAAGCGATGGACTGCGGGATCGTAATCCAGTCTCCCTATTACGTTCACTTTCGGACAAATACCTTTGGGAAAGGTATGAACCCCCTTATCCTCCCATCTATGAGTTAAATAGTACTAGTACTGTTCTTCTCGGAGAATGGCTTTGGCATTAAATAGTCTATGAAGGTTGATATGCCATTAAATAAAGAAACCAAACCAAATGACCCGAAAAATATTGATACCCTGTAAAACAAGACTACAAGGAAGTTTTTTTTTTATGTACAAAAAGGGATTTGGCATTAAATAACCTACAATGGTTGATATGCCAAAAAACCGAACCAAAGTAAACCAAAGGCGAACGTTGAGAGAGAGTTAGGGAAATCCGTGCTAGAGGCATGACATGATGATGATGATGATGATGATGATGACCAACAAGTCTACCTTACCTAGTTACAATCAGATTCCAGGATATGGGTGTTCTAAATAACGAAGAGAACTTCCCTTGTTCTAAGCTTATATTTTAAGATTTCGTATTTCCAAGCAAATATTACTGCATTGGTCAACAAAACAACACTTATTTAGAAGATTTGTTACAAGTTTTGTCCTCGATTAAGAGGTAGAGACAATTCTATCTTCTCTCTGCCATCTTCTTTTATTCGGACAGAACGTGTCTACACTCAAATAAAACCTGCTCATGCAAATTGCAACTCTGTGGCTGCAGCTGCTCTGTTGCACAAACTAGAAAGATAGGTGATCGACGCCTGCCTTGCAGTGGTTGCCGGAGCAAGTGAAATTTTTGTCATTGGACTCTCTTTGAAAGCAATTGTGTGTCGCATATCGGACTTGAAGTGATGCAGTTAAATGCAAGGATATGTCAATTCTCTATTGTGTTTCTGATTAGTGCTGAATTCACATCATACATTCGACTTATTCCATTAGAGTTACAAAAATAATTAAAGATTCAATCCTTTTTTATCTGTTTTTAAGGATAATTTATTTCTCTCCGAACATTATACAGCTGTTTAAAGTCTTGTAATTACCTACAAATTTATCCATCCCACCAATCATATATATATATATATATATATATACTTTTGATGAGTCAATGATCTTGCAATATTTTATTAACCTTAGGCACGATTCGGCATCCCAGGATATTTTCTCGTTATCGTCAAAGTGACAAACGACAATAAACTTTGAGATGAGAAAATCCCCTGATAATCTCCGACTGCTACTCATTTGATTTGCTACATTCACTTTATAGCCTACCTTGACTGATCAAAATGACAAACCATAATAAACTTTGAGATGACAAAATCCACTAATACTCTCCGACTACTACTCATTTGATTTGCTACATTCACTTTGTAGCCACCCTTGACTGATCGACAAGGTTCTTGCAACTCCGTTGAAATTTCATCAACCATGTATTTACTGTGTTCTATTCAACTCCTTTCGCAGATAAAGTGTTTTTTGGGTTGTTCCTGTAGCATTATTCCACTTGGGATTTGTAAAGCACAAATTGTATAAGTATATTATTGTGCACATTCATTAGTATGACTTTTAAATCACATAAACTGAAGCGATGCACAACATATGAGCATATAAACCACCACGATACTACCAACAACATCAGTTACTTACCAGGAGTTGAAATGCTTTAGACATGCGAATATGTAACTGCAAACGTGCACGTAGCAAAAAAAAAAAAAAATGCAAAAATTTTGAAACATTATATATATATATATATATATATATATATATATCGTTTGGTTTGGTTTTATGGCATATCAACCATCCTATGGGATTCAATGTCAAATCCATTGTTGTATATATAATCAGTTCTATTTCAAACAATTTAATTTAGCTTAAGTACGCAATTTAAAAGTCAAAAGAGTTATATTTTGAATAATTCAGTTTAGCATAAGTACAAAGTTCAGTTCTATTTGACCCATTTATAGAGCTATATCAGATGCTACATCTTTAAGCAAGAAAGGACCTAGGATCGATGGCAATAAAGGAGTAATCGGCATTTCCCAAAGCTCCAGCATTACTGGAGCCTAACAATCAGATTGTTTCGTGTCATATCTGGACACTTGTTAGGTAAGTGTTACCCCTCTGCACAAATGCAGTCGGGGTATTTTGCAGCAGCCCTAACCTGCTTGGCTATACATATATATATATATAGATATACGAGGATCATTAAATAATATGTCCAGACTTTTTTCGTATGGGCACTTTTATTAATAATACACACATGAAGCTCAAGTCGCCTTCGATGTAATCTCCTTCGACTGCAATGCACTTTTTGTACTGTTCCAACAACTTCTGGAAGGCCCAATGATGTCCTCTTGTGTGCATGTGTCAAAGACCTTTGTCGAAGCGTCTTTCATCTCCTCAATTGTCTCATAAGGACAGTTTCTACGTTTTTCCTTGAGATTAGGGAATAAGCAAAAGTCACAGGGAGTTTCCAGACTTTTTTCCTATGGGCACTTTTATTGATAGTACACACACTGTAGTCCCCTTCAAAGTGATCTCCTCCGGTTGCAATTCACTTGTTGTACCGTTCCAACAACTCCTTCAAGGCCCAATGGAAGTCCTTTTGTTTGAGCGTGTCAATGACCTTCGTCACAGCCTCTTTCATCACCTCAATTGTCTCATAACGACAGCCTCTGAGCTTAGGGAATAACCAAAAGTCACAGGGAGCAAGGTCTGGACTATAGGGGGGGAGGAACTGCCTTGATGTCCTTCTTGGTCAAATAGTCTGTGACAAGGATGGAGTTGTGGACTGGTGCATTGTCCAATGGGAAATGCCACTGACCCGATTTGAGGAGTGCTGGCCTCTTCCAACGAGATCTCTTCCGGAACTCCCTTAAAACCTCAATATAGTAAACCCAACCCTAACACTTTGGTCAATCAACTCTGGTGTATTGACTTCCTTACTCCTCCTACACCTCTTATTTTCCCGCACAGATTCCCTGCCTTCCTTTAATCTCTTATGCCACTCAAAAACTGATGCTTGATTCATGTAGATTGTCCAAAACAGTCTGAAGCATTCAATACGTACCTGTGGCATTTTTCCAAGTTTAGAACAGAATTTTATTGCATATTGTTCTTCTAAAGTGTCTTCATTTCCGGGTTTCATTTTTGAAATTCACCAGCTGTGACAATCAGGCTTTAGTAGGGTGTATTCCAATTGCTGCTGTAGCTGTTCATTTGAACCTAAAATCATAAACATTTTTATGTCCTCTCATACAATGTATAGCAATAACATACTGAATTGCCAATAGTCTACAACAATTTTAAATGCCTGTACAAAAAAGTCTGTTAACGTATTGAATGTGTATATATATATATATATATATATTCTTTTATGTATCTATAATTACCTGTGATTAAAAACAGTTGATATGTCATCTTAGCATCTTATTAGTTATAACAAATCATTTGGATATCTATCTTGCAACACAATTGAGAAGAACCCTCGTATCGAGATGGCTAAAGTGCTGAACTCTTCCTTTCAAGTAAACGTTTATCTCGCTGTTACAGTTCACTTTCCGATGATTAACCTTGGGAAATGTATGAACCCTTTTATTACTCTATGTATCGTTTAAATCGTTACACAACTTTATTCTGTATGGCTTTGACATTGAATAATACACAGAAATTGATATGTCATTAAATGAGTAAAGTAAGCCAATCGTTCTCAAACCAAATTTTACGGATTTCAAACGCTCCCGAAATAAAATATCAAAATTCCGAAAATGATATTATCATTTCACATTTAAGTGATTGATTCTCCTTTCAAAAAGGAAATTGAAAAATTGTTAAATATATTTAAACATCTTCTCTCCATCAGGAGTTGATTTATATAATTACGAGACAAAATTTTCCGACAAAGTAAAAAAAAACAACAAACAAATAAGATTCATTCTAAAATATGAAACATTTCCAAAACGCTTTTGTGAAAACCGCAATGAATTAAATATGAGATTTGCAGCAACATAGCTTATTTGTAATACACAGTTTCTTCTTTTTCTGTTGTTTATTTTAGCGTTCTCTCATCTCAATCGCATTCTCCACTTTCGTATCAGTTGTCAAATCTACATGTTCTAAAAAAAAACCCTAAGTTCTGTTTGGTTTGGTGTTATGGCATACATATTTACCAACCCCTCCGCTCGGGCAGAATATGACACAAGGTCAATTTCTAAGCTGAGTTTAACAGGTTTGAATTAAGAGTTTTCCTTCTCCTAGACTAGTTGCCTCACCAAGGCTGAAGAACCCAGTCTGTCCTACTATTTACCCTAGCTGGATTCATACCTTTCCCACGGGTATCAGTGCTATGTGAAATGCAATCAGTCCCGTCCAGAATTTGAATTCGCGTCCATTTCCTACGACGATAACCATTACACCACGGGCATATTAACCATTGCATGTTATTTAATGCCAAATCCTCTTTAGACATAATCATCAATTATATATCATTTGTAAGCGAATAATTTATAGGAAACTTTGTATACCAGCTCGAACTAATTTGTTTGCACCTACTTAAAGGGTTTCAAGCTTTCTATCCAATAACTATAGTTTATTTGCTCACAGAACTGATGGTATTTATGGCATATCAACCTTTGTTGGTAAAGTAATGCCACATTTTATATATAAATACTTAGTGATTGAATATATGTTTTTTAACGTTATTTGGTTTAATGGCAAATTAAACTTTATTAGTTTTGTGTAAAATCCTGTTTACACATACTTTTTAAGTAAACAATGGACTGTCATCCGACAATATGTAGAGAAAAATTGATAACAAACACTGATTCCCTAATTAAACGGCCAACTTTTCTTGTTAAAAAAATATTTCTTCTAGGTTTTTGTATTTTACATTTTTTAACATCTATCGTTGACTTATCATGACTAATTCCTCCCCTCACGGTCCTGATGGTAGAACCGAAACGCTATAGTGTTAACTTCTCGATAAATATCTCCTTCCACTCTGATTGCCTTATTATCAATTTTTCCTCTACGTATACTTTTTAAGTAAATGGCTTGTAAGTAACTTTTAAAAAATACCTCATTTGTTTGCGCGCATTTAAATGGTTTCAAGCATTGCGGTAATTTCTAATATACTTACGACTGAGGATGGCAACTAAGTTGTCGGTTTCACTATTCAAACTTCGTTTAATAAACGATCTATGTGAGGATTTAGTCGATCTCTTAGCACTGCCTTTTTTATTCATTCTTTTAGGTGACTTTGTTCTTGATGTTGAAGGGGACTGTATCGAATTCGGATGTTGACAGTTTGAATGCGCTTTTTGGTCTTTCATTTTTCACTTGTGTTCATATATATCTTTCCACCTTGGTCAATGGGAACTGGTGGTTCTGACTGAATTTTTCTAGGCTTTTGGCGAGAGAAGTTTTTTTGTCTGTCTTAGAAAGATTTTGGTGGATGGACTACAGCTCTTTGTGAGCTTCGCTTTGCAGGAGATTTTCTACATTTTACGAGGAGTGGTTTGTGATAGAGCGGTAGATTTTGTAATATTTTAATTTGATTATTAAGTGGCATTTCTCTTTCCTTATTTTGAATTTCTTTTGTTGACTTTGTTCTTCAGCTTGCTAAAATTCGACCGGATTTTTCAGGTGCTCATGGATTAACTTCTCCACAAATGTCTCTGTATTTGTTCGATTTATGGAATTAGTTTTATTTGGTTTTGTTTTATGGCACATCAACCATATGGGTTATTAATGCCAAATCCATTTTATACATATAAACAGCTCTATTTCTGACAATTCAGTTTAATATAGACTTTTTTTGTTTACAAACAGTTAAATGTCAAAACAGTTCTATTTCAAACAATTTAGTTAAGCATGAGCACACAAATTCAATGTTAAGAACAGTTCTATTTCATACAATTCAGTTTAACATAAATACACAGTTTGACCATAGATAGGAGCCTATCAGGTGGTACCACTCAGTGCCAGAGTGGACCTGGGAGCAATGGCATTAAAGGTTATTCCGCATTCCCCAAAGCTCCAGCATTACTCGAACCTTAACATCAGATCGTCTAGTGTCACATTCCGGACACTCATTGGGGGTGTCTCACCCCTTTGCATTTGTATTTTAAAACTGGAGCCAAATGGAAAAGTTTCCGGAAGACCAGTGTTTAATCCAAAGACTCTAAAAATGGTACCTAACGCCACCTTGCTTAACACTCAGCGTTATAAGGTAAAGATCAAGGGTAAAGTGAAGCAATTCGGGGAATGGAGTAGCACCCTCTCCTACACTTCGGTGTTGTAGCAATTAAAAATGGAGCCTTCGGGTCACCCTCGATT
The DNA here is from genome assembly GCA_963585895.1 of Sepioteuthis lessoniana. NCBI lineage: Eukaryota > Metazoa > Mollusca > Cephalopoda > Myopsida > Loliginidae > Sepioteuthis > Sepioteuthis lessoniana. Next base: position 64,974 of record CAUZXS010001527.1, read on the forward strand.
ACGGTCGCCAACTTATATGGTAAGAAATGTTGGTTTAGACTGTTACCTTCTTAGTAATAATTGTTCGTTTCTTTAAAATTCTATATTATGTTTTAATTCACGCTAATACCTTCGGGAAAGGTACGAACGCATCTCTTCCCTTCAGCTATCGATAAACAGAAGGACCTAATAAGTTAGCTTTGGTAAGACAAACAGTATAAGAAAATCAGTTTAAAACCAGGTAGGTACTCGCTGTGTTTGATAGTATGGTAGCATTGTGTGCGCTTTCACTTTGTACAATGTTTCTCTCAATGTATGACTTGAAAACTGCTCAGATAAACATATCTAATATCGGAAACTAACGCTTTGCGAATTTGATCTGGATCATCATGCTACGGAAGCAGCCGAAACATTTGTTGTGCGAAAGATTATGGCTTAGATGATCAAAATATAGTAAATATATTGTTGTAGAAAGTTGTGCGGGTCGCATGGACCTATACGCTTAAGCAAGGTCAGGTAAGCCAAAAATCGTTGATTCAAAGTCATTGCTCAAAGTCATTTAAATAAATCGGTTGATTTCTTTGGTTTGGTTTAGTTTTAAGGCATAACAAGTATTGTAGGTTGGTTAATGCCAAATACTTTTTATACATATAAACAGTTCTTTTTGAAACAATTCAGTTTAGCATAACTACGAAGTTTAAATGTCAAAAACAGTCTTTTTAAACAATGCAGTTTAGCATAAGTACGCAGTTTAAATGTAAATAGCAGTTCTATTTCAAACAGTTAAGTTTAGCATCAATGCCCTTTTTATTTCTTTTTACTCCATCGATAGATCCCTATCAGGTGTTACCACTGTGACGGTGCCATTAAATATTTATCCCAGGACGGGAGTTTATTTTTCGCACGTGTGAAGTCGGGACAGTCTAGCACTTAATCCCTCGCAAAATAAGTTCCAGTTAATTTTCTTTATTTGGGCACATGCGAACTGGCGGATAATGTGGGGGTTAATTTGGGCTAGACTGACCGCCGCTGGTAAGGCTTTTCCATTTTTCACGTTACACACACCCACCAGGCCACTACCTCTCACTACCTCTAGGATAATGGAAGATATGGGCCTCTAGGTTTAGATATAATAATATTATTAATCGTAGTCGACATTTCCAGTTTCCCGTGTAATATTTTTAAAGGCAAATAGGACATTTAGCGAGAATAAATTGAGGCGAATGAAGCTGAAAAGGAACATGCAAAAAACAACTTGATAGACAGACAACAAAATGAATAAGTTTCAACACGTGGAAATATTTAAAATATGACAAGATTTTTAATACGTGCAGACACACATATTTAAAGTGTCGGCTATATTATCTGCGGATAATATCAAAATACAAATGTCTTTCTTCCTTATTCTTTTCTTTCTTCCTTCTTTAAATTGAGAGAGAGAGAGAGAGAGAGAGAGAGTATGTAATTGGAATACTTAGGAAGGGTGGAGGGAGAAAAGAGTCTTAAGGTTTACTTAGCTTTTCGACGGGTTCCTTCTGAGAGTAATTTCTCTTTTATGGCTAGCTGGATTTTATACATCTTGGCTTGAAGGCATCTGTTATCTTCTTGTCCAAGATTCTTTCCGCTTTCCTCCGGAATTTCAGCGACAATTTCAATATATCCGGTCACTCCAAATGTTGTCCTGAAACCCTGCTCTGCTTCTTCGCCCGGAGTTTGGCATGAGATTCGTCCGTGCGTCCATGGTGACCTCCGTCCTCAAAACAACATTTTGTTTCCCTATTTCCGCAGACGAAAAGGGTGCTACTTCCGTTTTTAGGGTTCTGGCCGATCATTCGGCCTCTTTCTCCTTCCTTCACCCTGTCAGGCGATTCATTTGGACTACTATCTCTATCCAGTATATCCCCTTCTTTATCCATCTGGTCACAGAGTGCAAACATCTGTTGGCTTTCATTCTGACCCGGATTTGTTACTTCGGCAGCGAGGAATCGACTTACATTCCTTATTCCTCTTTTAACGATCAGTCTTTGGCGGCCTGTTAATTCAAACACGGAGGGGTAGGGGAAATTTCTCATTTCTCTCCTCTTAGTGGTAGACCACGTTACACCACTCTGAGCCAGAGTGGACCTGGGGGCGATGGTAATAAAAAGGTACTCAGCATTCCCCAAACATTTAGCCTTACTGAAGCTTGACATAAGATTGTTCAGTGTCCTATCGAGGAAACTCATTGGCGGAGTCTTGCCCCACAGCAAACATGCATCTGGTGTATTCTGCAGTCCCATCCAACTGGGTCATAAATCTTTTAAATAGCAACCGGAAAGTATCAGGAGAGTTTGCCATCTCACAGTCCAGTGTGGTTCATCTCCTTCATCACCTCTGTAAAGTAACATGCAGATACTAAAATGCGCCTTAAGTTGCTAAAAGTTTACCAAATTTTTGAGTCATCCCAATACTTTGAAAACATTTCTCATTACGAAAACAATTTTTTTTGCAAGCAGCGCCACATAATTGCTGTCAATATTTTTTTTTTTAAATGATTTCCCACCGGATGCCCTCAACCTAGATTTAAATGTGGGAAATCATTTTCTAAACCTGCTTTGTTTGCTTTTTAATACACTCCTAAACTTCGTCGATCAGCCCAGTGTGAAATGCTATCAAGATTAGCTTTGACCTTTCGGCAAGTACAGGAAGATATTCTCAACTTGATTTTTATGGTACCTCAGAAAATCTCCGTGGAATTGAGATCTGGATAATTTCCTTGACACTTGTAATCTATTCTGTCTCTCTCTCTCTCTCTCTCTATATATATATATATATATATCTTTTCTCACCTGATCCCGGGATCAAAACGCGACGTAAGTGAAAAATGATTTTCATCAATTTGGCAAGCAACAAAGTTACTAACAAAAAAAAAAAAAAGGTAAAAAAAAAAGAAAAAGTAAAAAACAATCAAGGAAGCAGGATTTGAGCTTCTTAGCAACACTTATATTTTAAAATTAAAAAACGATGTATATTCACTGCTAAAAGGAAATAAAAGAAATTTATTGAGATACTTTTGTCAAAAATCTAATATAAAACAATTAATTCTGTTATGGATCATTCTTGAAACATCGTTAACGAACTTTCAATCCCAAAAGTAAAACTAATTTTATATGATGTGTTTTTGGGTCCCTATATGAATAATTTTTTTTTTTTTACTATCACCGTTTCGAAAGTCATCCATTTATATTTTTACCAGAAGAGAAAAATAAAAAACTATAATTTGAAAAGATATTTTTAGATGACAGAATAAATTAATTTGGAAAATATTCACTCATACATATTCAGTTAATTAGGCAAATGTATCTTTTTTCTCACATATTTGCTTATAAGTACACCATATATAATGTCATAGATATTTATCATTGATAATAATTCATTTATTACCCGCCAAAATCAAAGGCAGATTCGTTTATAATAACAAATTTCAATGAAAGACTCAGTTTCAAACACAATCAAATGTTACTTGCCCTGTCGCCGGGCTGGAAATTACACCGACTGCTTCTCTGCCGTGGGGTAAGACAACAACTAAACAATCTGATGGTGAGTTTCCAATAATGCTAGAACTTTGGAAAATGCGGAGTACCTCTTCATTGCCATTACTCCCATGGCCACTCTTGCCCGGAACAGTAACAACTGAGAAGGTCCTATCTATGGGCCAAATAGAACTAAACTGTGTGCTTATGTTTAGCTGAAATGTTTCAAATTGGACTGTTTTGACAGTTGATTATGTGTAAGCAAAAATCTATACTTATACTTAATTGAATTGTTTGAACTTTTTCAAAATAAATTTATTCGTCGTTAAATAACCCGAAAGGGTTGATACTCCGTAAAACCATCCAACCAAGCAACCAACCAAACAAAATGTTATAAACGGGGAATTTCTGAGTTCAAAACGCATTTTTCTATTTAAAAAATGCAAGGTAGTTTCGTATATGTAATTAGGCTTTATTGCAAATAATGTTAATTGCATGAATAGCGGAATAATTAAATACTTTATATAATATAGAAAACATGTTTTGTCGTGTGGAACAATCCGTGATTTGTTTATCAGTCACATTCATTTAAAAAAAGAGGCCTTATGTTAACTTAAAAAAATGTCAACGTAAAAATTCATATAACAATAGTTTCATATGCAATATATTTTCTACATTAGATAACCGTTAATTCTATTTACCAAACCCTCTGCTCGGGCAGGATATGACACAAGGTCAATTTTTAAGCGGAGTTTAACAGGTTTGATTTCTGAGGTTTCCTTTTCCTAGACTAGTTGCCTTACCAAGGCTGAAGAACTCAGTCTGTCCTACTATTTACCCATAGCTGGAGGGAGAATAATTGGATTCCTACCTTTCCCAAGGGTATTAGTGCTATGTGAAAATGCAATCATTCTCCTCCAGGATTTGAACTCGCGTCGCCGTGTCCATTTCCTACGACGATAACCATTACACCACGGGCATAACCGTTAATAGAAGTTTTAAAGGTTTTCTAATTGTAACTGGGGCTTCCTTCCATTGAACAAGGAATAAAGAAAACTAATTAGCATTTCATAATTATCTCTTTTATATTAATAATCTAGATGGTTAAGAAAACTTCAGCCGATGAAATGCCGATCATACAATTACAAAAACAAGGACAAAATAAAATAACATTTGTTGAAACACAAAGATAGTCGAATATTGTGTTTTGACGAACTTACACCAAATGGATGGAACGACAGACAATACCACAAAACAATTTACCCACCCCCAAGTACTTAATAAAAAGTTTTTAATCTGCATCACACAAAAAAGATTTAAATATTAGTCTGATCTTTCTTCTTGTCTATGACCCCAAAAATACCGAAAGAAACAAACTATGAAAACCAATCCGCCATAAGATATAAAGAAAACACAGAAAAAATATTTAGAAAAAAAAGAATGCTCCCTAGAAACAGAGAATTTATATAGAGAAAATTAATTTAATAAAACACACACACACACACACACGCATATATATATATATATATATATATATGTATATACAAACTTCTCCTAGAAATAGGGACTTTATACAGAAAAAATTAATTTAAACACACACACACACACAAACACACACACACACAAACACACACACATACGTATGCACACACACACACACACACACACACACACACACATATATATATATATATATATATATATATATATATATATGTATACTTAACTTTTTCGTGCGATATGCATATATATATATATATATATATATATATATATACATATTTATACAATGCTTCGAGAAACAGAGACTTTTTATAAGAAAAATTAATTTGACAACGCACACACACACACACACACACACATATATATATATATATATATATATATATATATATATATATGTGTGTGTGTGTGTGTGTGTGTGTGTGTGTGTGGGTGGGTGTGTCTGAATGTGATAAGCTATGATAAATGATTTGAAAACAGTAACACAAATATATTTCACCTTAGAATTTTAGATCACAGAAAACGGCTGTTTTCCTAAATTACTTACAGTTCCACAGATTAGAGAGTTCATAAATTCTCTAATTCTTTTTTATTTTTTTGACTCATATATTTCTTTAATCTATTTTGCCTCGGCAACTAAGTGTCAACAAACAATTCTGACAAATATGAAAAAATAATGAGAATAAGAACAATGTACATAGTATGCAAAAGTGTAGCATTAAAAATGTCTCAGATAAGAAAAAAAAAGCATTAACAAAAGTGAGGCCAAAAGATCATAACGCCATCATTATGACAAGTGTCAAAAGATAAGAATGAATTCTCTGTCCATAAATGCCAAACAGAAAGAAAAATATTTCACTTCGTTTTTCTTTACACTTTTTAAAAAGTTTATATTAGTTTTTTTCCTGTTTTTTGTTTGTTTGTTTATTTCTCTATAATATTTGAATAAGGGTAAGCACTGAAAAGTTCTTTCCCTGACCAAGAACAGATTGGTTCTGAGCGATGCAATTTTCCATGTATTTAATCCACACATTTTCACTTGTTTCTATAAGCTTAATGAAATATTTTTTGATTAAAAAAAAAATTTAAATGAAAGTCTATTCCCTTTTGGTTGAGACGGTACGATGTTAAGTACTCCTTCAGTTTTATCCTTTTTTTAATTTGCGTTTTACTCTATGAAAATGTGGGAAATTTCCCGCGCTGTCATCGCTAAGATACTGAGCTGAAGACACGAAATAAGCGAGTTGGAACTCCAGTCGCGTTATGATGTTTTAGTCTAATACTCTTGGAAAAGAGTATGAACCCTGTTATCAACCGAGCTATTGGTTATTCTATAAGGATATATTTGGCATTAAATAATCTACGAAGAATGATTTGCCATTAAGAAACGAAACCAAATCAATTTTTAAATCTTTTTTATTCTGCTTTTTCTGATTGTTTAGCTATTCTGATGCTCTTTATTTTACCCCCTCCATTTTCTTTCTTTCTCTCTGAATTTCGTTCTTTGTATTATTTCCATATTTTCTCCGTTATTTCCTTGTATTATTTTCCATCGTTGTTTAACTCTGCTTCTTTTCCTGTTTGTTTGTTTGTTTTTTGTTTGCTTCTTTCTTTCTTTCTTTCTTTCTTTCTTTCAACTATTTTCACTGTTTCGTCCCACATCTCATTCTTATTCGTCTTTCTATACTTATTTAATTCATTAATTTTTCACTGAACCTTTTTTTAATTTTCTTTCGGGGTGTTTCTTATGGTGGTTTGCATAAAAACATTCTACTTCAGTTCAGTTGTTTGTTTGTTTGTTTTTTTTGTTTCTTTCTTTTTATTTCATTTTTCTTCTCTTTTGAACCTTATTTTTTTTCTTCCGATTCATTTTGAACTTTCTTCATCCTTTTCTTCTCTTTTCGGCCTTCTTTTCTTTTTGACCTTCTCCTTTTGCTCTTTTCTTTTTTTACTTTTTTCTATATTTTATTATTTTTTTCGGACCTCCTTTTTCTTCTTCTCTTTTGAAATCCTTTGTTTTTACCAAATTCTCTTTAGGGAGTTTTTTTTTGTCTTCTCTTTTGGCCTTGTTTTTGGCTTCTCTTTTAGACCTAATACTTTTTTCGCTTTTGTGCTTTCTTTTTCTTCATCTCTTTTGACCTTCAACTACTTCTCTTTTTGGCTTCTTTTTTTTTTTTTTACTGCTCCTCTTTTTTATCGTGTTCTTTTTCATCTATTTCTCTTTTGGACTTTATTTAGCTTTATCTCAGTGGACTTTCTTCTTCTTCTTCTTCTTCTTCTTCTTCTTCTTCTTCTTCTTCTTTCTCATTGCCTCCTCCCGTGTCTTTTTCTTTCTTTCATTATTCAATTATCATCTACTTGGCTTCTTTCTGTATCTGAGTCAATATTTTCTTTTCCTTTATCCTTCGTCTAAGCCCGATTCTAATCACCTTTCTTGTTCCTTTGGGAAACCTGTCAATCTTATCTTTCGGAAAACAAAATAAAAAAAATAAAAAACCTTGACCAGATATGTTTTTTTCTTTTCCTGCCTTCTCTAATTTTCTCCTTCTTTCCATTTTTTTTTTTTTTTCAGCTTTCATTTTTGTATTTCTCGCTCTGCACGTACTTCAAAATAAACCCCTGTCGTTTGGGTAGATTTCTTTAATTCATCTCATTCTCTATCTTCATCTAGCTCATCCAGTACGACTTGAATTTGCTCTTATATTCTCTCTTTCTATCCTTCTCTTCATCTTTTCACACTTCCCTTCGTCCTCTCGATCCTTTTTTTTTTCTCTCGCTCTCAGATATTCTTTTTCGCTATTTACGATATAACAATCCGTTATAAGCACTTACATCAACAATACTTTTCTTTTAATTTATTAACATCTGCAGCATTAAATATTTCATTAGAAGGTTATTGTTTTTTTTGTTTTTTTTTTTGTTTTTTTTTTTAGAGAGACTAGCCTCTTGCTGTATTTCCCCCTTTCTTTTGCTTTGTAAACACTTTATCTTTTCGTCTCTAATATCTTTATTTTCCGACTTTTTCCCATGAGATATATGGATTTATAATCAATCATTCACGGATCATTTTTGACACAGGGTTGAGTGAAACATTTGACCTGACCTCACCCTGGTCTAATAAATCACTCTGTCTTGTCAGCGAATGCCCAGCATGTCAGTTCAAAAGACCCTGTCCAACATGGTAACATCGCACGCTTTTTCTCTTGCAGTCTACACAAATATGAAAAGTAATTTTTCTGAATTATAGCTGAAAGAATGCGCTGTTCCACATTGAAAATAAAGGAAAACATAAACTGACTGTATACCAAAACCTTGCCAAAGGGTTAAAAACGTTAGGAACATAAACGTAACAGCGATAATATTCATTGTTGGCACATTTGATTCAAATGGGCCTTGAAAAAAGACTTTGGAATAGAAAGGTGCGACGAAGAATTTAAAACCAGTGCTTAGAATAGGTTAACGAAAAAACAGTGTCCTATAAGAATCATTACAGATCAAGGTTATGACACTAAACCACTTTTATGGAGGTGCCCGTGGGATAATGGTTATCGTCGAAGGAAATGGTCACGGTGACACGATTTCAAATCCTGGACGAGACTGATTGCATATGATATAGCACTAATACCCTTGGGAAATGTATGAATCCAATTATACTCCCTCCAGCTATGGGTGAATAGTAGGGCAGACTAGGTTCTTCTGCCTTGGTGAGGCAACTAGTCTTGGAGAAGGAAAACTCTGAATTCAAACCTGTTAAACTCCACTTTAAAAAACTAACTTTGTGTCATATCTTGGCTGAGTGGAGGGGTTGGTAAATAGGCAAAACCACTTTTGATGTTGTTGCTGCTGTTGTGGATATCTGCGCTGTATAATTTTCATTGTCATTGCAATAAGTTTTAGTCTGACTTGGACTGATGATATCTTCAGACATCATCGACGCGCCAAACAGCTATAGCCGAGTATATGTGTATTAGATAAGAATAACTTAGAGGTGCCCATCGTGTAATTATTATCGTCGTAGGAAATGGACACGGGGAGACGAGTTCAAATCATGGACGAGACTGATAGCATTTCACATAGCACTAATACCCTTGGGAAAGGTATGAATCCAATATTTCTCCCTTCAGCTATGGGTAAATAGTAGGACAGACTAGGTTCTTCAGCCTTGGTGAGGCAACTCGTCTAGGAGAAGGAAAACTCTGAATTAAGACCGCTTAAAAATCGACTGTGTGTCATATCTTGCCCGAGCGGAGGGGTTGGTAAATATGATTAGATAAGAATAACTGATGCCTTATGATAGTAAATTATTTGTATTTAGAGTAATTACTGTGGGAGGTATTTATCCGTGCCTCCCACTTGAAAGGAATTGAGACTAGGTATTTTTATAGTTGGGGTTTTGGGGAGAGGAAGGCCAGGCACGAGCCGACACCCGTGCCCGGTTGGATTATGCTGGTGGTGGGTTCACAGGGTACAATGTGAGGCAAAGTGACCCTACTGGACTTGGACTCACTAAGTGCAATATGAATCCGGCACACATGCATGCTTGTAGCTTAAACGAAAACTGAAGGTCTTGTGCTATGATTTGCTTTTCATTGATTGTTTGTCCACCCGATGACAGCCAAGCCGGAGCCGGTGGTCAGAGGCCACGAAAAATGATCGTTACTGGGAGCGATAGTCATTGGGAGCGGTAATAGCATCTTTATTTACTTAAAACCATCTAACTGCATGAAAATAATTGACTATAATTAGATACAGATAATTACTTGAAACCATACTGATATTAAACTACGCGCAAACTATATGTATTAGATAGGAATATTCAATGTACAAAACATCTTAAGCAACTATTATTCCAGAAATGTGAATATAAACTGGGAATGAATGATATTCCCCTAACTTTAGGCATAAAGTTATATTTGTCGCTGCCTCCTGCCAGACAGGACTTTACACAAGGTCAATGATCCGACGGTTGGCTTAAATACAGGTTGTTGTCCTGAAGACCTGCCAAGGGCGATGAACGATAGGGAGGAGTGGCGAGAGAGGGTCAGGGATATCCGTGCTGCCAGCACGATATGATGATGATGATGATGACGGTCGGGCACGAGCCGAGGCTCGAACCCTGCTGGTCTATGCTGTTCATCGACCCATGTAGGTATAAAGTAACCACAGACAGGTTGACATGCTGTTAAAATGAACCAATCAATAAAGCAATCATTGGACCTGACTTCATTTTTATTTATTTTATTTTTTTTAATTTATTATTTTGCTTTGCTCTCACTTTACGAGGAAAATGACATACGTTATTAATACTAAAAGGAAACAGAAGACAATTTGACATATATATAAACTAAAAAAATTACATTCCCAATTTATTTGGCTTATTCCGTTATTAAAAGTTTCTCGCATTTTGAAAGACAAACGTATAACGCGAGTTTCAACTCATGTTTCGTAGTTGCTTTGATCTTCAGACTAATATTCTTAGGAAAGATGTTAACTCCCTTATCATCTACCAGCTGTAGGCTAGACCATACAACAATTGTTCTTCTAGAAGAATCCTACTAGCATTACATAACATACGAATTTTGAAATACCATAATAACATTCAAACCAAACTAAACCGAATCTATTTGTAAAAAAGACTCTCAAAGGTCAGAATACTATTATTTTAGTCCTTTATATTACTCTGCTTGTCGGCGTAGGATTATTTTCATATATAAATTTTAAAAATATTTTTCCTCCTCTACTTTTAATATCAGGGTGTCCTTTAAATATGACTTCATTTCTCGGGCCAATAATTTTGGCACTTATGGTTGAAGTAATCTCAAATTTTCACATAATGTATAAAAATAGATCAACATTTTTGAGATTTTATGGAGGAGGACAGGACGAGCTTATCTCAATGAAAATCAGCCAGGGAGATGGATCGGACTTAGGGGAAATGAAAACAGTTTTGTAATGAAATAATCCCCGCGGTCACAGGACCTTTCCTCGTGTGATTTATTTTTATGGTGATAAGTTAAGGAAATTCCAACTAGCATTGATCAACTCAAGCAGAGAATCACTTCTGCACCGGAGACACTGTACAGCATGTTTGGCAAGAGCTTAACTATTGACTTGACGTGTGCCATATCACGTAGGCGGTGCATATATTGAATACTTATGAAATCGGTCCCAGAATAAACTTATGATGTTAAACACATACACTGATCCATTTCATTGAGCGAGGCATAAAGGTTTTCATGAGAATTGCTTCTTGATTGATGTCAATTTTTTGGAAACTATATATATATATATATATATATAGTGTAATCGGAAGGAAACTCAAACTTGGTTAAGTCGTCATTATAAATTTATTTCGGCGAAGAATATTACTATACTCCCCGTCAAGTCAGATGACTAGCATTACAGTTCGTATTTAAAAAATAAAAAGATAAAAACAAAGATTATTTAAATTCACTGGCGAGGACAGAGGGGGTCAAAATATTAGGTGTCATGAGTTATATATATATATATATATATATATATATATATATATATATATATATATATATATAGGTCTATTATAGAGACAGAGCCACGCTAGTTGTAACGAACACATATGCGAAAAAATGTCAATAAACCAATCTCCCTTGGTTATGTGTTTAAGATATCTGCTTACAGAAGAACAAACATGATCTTTAATATATAAATAATACATAAAGATCTAACAGAAAAGGGCCAGAATATATTGGAAGCATTAATGATAAAAAGTAGAAAACCCAATCACCGTAAGATCTCCTTCAAAAATTATTGGCCATGTTTGGCCATAAAAAACCCAAATGCAACTAAATACAAAAGAATGCTTCACACAAACCAATATAATATTAAAGCATAAAACGGTGCGTCAATTTGAGAATCTCTCACAACCCACCTTGAAAATGATCAGCCTATTGGAAAATTCTTTTTCAGTCTGTCTCGAAAAGATATCACTTATGCTTGCACAATAAAAACTAAATCAAAGATTTGTAAAATGCTCCTTGTCAGTTATTTTCAAAGGAGAATGCATTAAATATGTTTTTTCATATATATTAGAATTGTGTAAGGACGGAGTAAAAAATTATCGTTGACTGACTGTTTATCACCTATTCGACCACCTGACCAATGAGGTTCCTCGGTGTGTGTAATGTAGAGTGGAATAGTCGGAGTAATTTGATTTATGGAGGATTAAGGTAAACATGGTCTAATTTATAATACTCTGGTCAATTAAGCGACTTTGTTGAGTCACTTTTAGGATTTGTTAGTTCATTTACTATATAATGTTTCATTTCTTATTTTCTTGTGTAATTATGTATTTATTTCTCTCCGAGACAGTTTTGCAACTGAGCTAGCTGAGGGTAATTCACGAGTGAGTAAGTGAAACAAAGTCTTCTCAGTTCTCTAGGATTCTCCTCAGTATCCTGACTACTCTCAGCAACGCTGTAGTTTTCATGGTCTTGATTTCCTACTTTTCCTTTGAGGACCGTTCCAAGCGCGCCAATTACAATTGGAATCACAGTCACCGTGATGTTCCACAATTTTCTTAGTTCATTGTCATAATCAGAATACTTGTCTCTCTTTTATCTTTTTTTCGATTTTCAGTCTGTTTTCGGTTGGAGCAGCAGAATCGCCTTACGATAAAATGTCATTAGGTCTGGTCTTATTATCAGAATTAGATGATTTGTTTGTATTCTCAAATCCCAGAGAATTTCATGCGTTTCAATCGTTAGGAAGAATTCTATTTCGTGTATATACTCTTTGGAGCTATGGCTAAATTTCAATTTCTTGCAAAATTCCCATATATCTCTCTCTAAAGTAAATTAAGAATCAGACTCTCTCTCTCTCTCTCTCTTTATCTATCCCTCTCTCTCTCTCTCTCTCTAACTCATTCGTGGATGTTTTTTTAGAAAGAGTGAGATGTCAGGAAAAGGATTCCATATTTTACCTCATAGAAAGTTGCTAGTTCTAAATAATTTCATCTTTAACATATACTGTAAACAGCATGATTAAATCCCCCAGTAGAAAGATGATAGCTAAATGGCAGTTATTAGAGATAATATTTTTGAATTTTGACGCACTTCTTTGTGCCATACTCTTGACAGGGCTTGATGATAATGATCATCACGATAATTATCATTAAGGCATGTCGACAGTATGGGGTTGCTTTGGCTCTTTCTTGACATCCATCCCAATCTTTTCATTAAATGGCAAATCCTTGAAATTAGTTGATCAATTCCTATTTTAAAACTTACTTTTAGACTAATTCAATGATCATTTTTGTCCATCTGAATCATTTCGACTCCGCTAAGATTGATATCTACTGACAGAAAAAAAATCTGAACTCCAGCAAAAAATATTCCCAAAATAGATTAGTCGTTATGCAATTATTTACTTGAATTATGACTTAAGTGAATCTTTAAAAGAATCCTGTTCGTTCATTTAATTTAAATATTTCGCCGGACAAATATATTTTATTCAAAATCGAAATATATCAAATGTTCTTTTGGTAAAACAGATAATATAAATTGATAAAACATATTCAATGTGGAATAACACATCGGGTTAATATATATATATATATATATATATATGTGTGTGTGTGTGTGTGTGTGTGTGTGTGTGTGTGTGTATGTGTGTGTGTTTCTGTCCTTATAACAATATCGGTCGAAATTTTTGTTTCTTTTCTATTAATTCTATTTGAATCTCTAAGATAAGTATACACATTTGTTGATGCGCTTTAACTAGGGCCCTTATAAAAATCGTCTCAAAAGTCCAAGATCAATTTCTAGATTAGTTTTGCCAGATTATTAACCGTGTTTGACGGCATAAAAAATGCACTTTATTTTTACTAAAATATCTTTTAAAATACCCCTGCATCTTATACGCCACATGTCGGTTTAAACTTCGCGACAGTCCACCGGAATTAGCCACCTGACAGCTATTAGTTTGGAGATTAGAATAACTATCATACACCTATTGTCATTATTTAAAAAGCTTTTATTCTGATTAAAGTGTTATCATTGATAATATTCATTATATTAATTTCATCACGGTTAATAGTTTTTTTCTTGATTTTCCCTGCTGAAATTGGTGTACGTCTCACGCACCTATGTGTCTTATATACCTGTTGGTTGGTTGGTTGGTTGGTTGGTTAAAGGTTTGTTTAAGGCGTATCAACCCTTTTCAGGTCATTTAGCTCCAAACTGAATTTCAAACAATTCAATTTAGTAAAAGTACAGTTTTGGTTTGCAAATTGTTAAATCTCAAAACATTTCTCTTTCATGCAATTCAGTTTAGCATTAGAAAATTGTTTAGTTCTATTTGAACCATAGATAAAACGCTATTAGGTGCTATGACTCCGGGTCAGTGTGGACCTGGGAGTGCTGGCAATGAAGGCGTATTTCCCATTCCCCAAACTTCCAGCATTGATTAAGCCTGATCATCAGATTGTTTTGTGTCATATCAGGACATTCGTTTGGGGTGGGTCTTACTCCTTTGCAGAGAAGTAGTCGGTGTATTCTACATCCCAAGCCGACCGGGCCATCATATACAAGAGACTCTTTGGGGAGGCGGGGGTCTTAATCCTCTGTAGAAAAGCAGTCTATGTATTCTACAGCCCCAACTGAGTGAGTAAGTCTTATATGTCGTCAAATATGTTTATTAAATGATACATCAACTCTTGTGGGTTATTTAATGACGCTTTCTTCTTTATATATAATTTATTAGTAAATAGTAAATAATTTTTGTCACGTCACAAGATAATTTTTTTTGATAATTACATTTCATACAGCTATGTTCAGTAAATGATTTTATTAAGTAGATGTAATTGATATTGTTTGTATTTACTTTGAGATTTGGGAATATTTTGATTTGTACATTTTCCAATAGTTTCTTTTCAGTATTTCTTTTTAGTATTTTTTACTTAACAGGGGCAATGTGTGCGAATTTTTCAAAATGTTTTTCATTTTGCGTGTGGCGTGACGTAATATGCTCATTGGCAGCATTAATGAATGAGATATGCGTGGCCTATGTGTCGTTGAGATATTTTCTTTTCATACACTTCTTGATGTTTTTTCGTTTTCCTTGGATCGGTTTGAAAATCGGTTATTTGTATTATTATTCCGACAACTTCGCAATTCTTATTGGATATAATTGTTCATTCACCTTTTCAAGTTTATTCATGAGATATTGGATTTTTATTCTTTTTTATTATGTATCTCTAAGATACGTTTCTCATTTGTGTATACGCTCTTTTCAGAGGTTCGGTTTTGTTTAATGGCATATCAGCCTTCGTGGGTTATTTGATACCAATGTCGTCCTTTTTGAAGAATAGAGTGATATAAACTAACTCATAACTTGGGGTCTCTTACGGTAGTATTAATAATGTTTATAACAATACTTTACTTTGGAGGTGCCCGTGGTGTAATGGTTATCGTCATAGGAAATAGACAAGGTGACACGAGTTCAAATTCTGGACGAGACTGATCGCATTTCACATAGCACTGATACCTTTGGGAAAAGTATAAATCCAATTATTCTCCCTCCAGCTATGGGTAAATAGTAGGGCAGACTGTGTTGTTCAGGTTTTGTGTGGCAACTAGTCTAGGAGAAGAAATACTCTGAATTCAAACCTGTTGAACTCCGCTTTAAAAAAATTGACCATGTGTCATATCCTGCCCGAGCGGAGGGGTGGGTAAATATGATAACAATACTTTACGTCCAGCATTAATCAAGTGTCTTTCATATGTTTTTTTTTCTTTTTTTTTTTGTGAATTTCGAACCGGTCTTTATTCAATCTATTGGGGCAGATATTTTTTCTGTATCATGCCCATTCTTGGAGGATATCTTCATCAAACAAACAATTCATCTTGATTAATATATCAACGCATTGTGGCTTGTTTTTTTCCACTAGACCAGAGTAAATTACTTTTCTTAATGGATGCGGTAGCCCGGGGATTGAACTCACGATTGCATATCTCGGAGTCGTACTATCTCCGTAGTTAGCCTTAGTTAGAAACTATCGATGCGTTAGATTTATATGCTCGCTGCCCTATCGAATTACAGAGAGAGAGAGAGGGGGGGGGAGAGAAAGAGAGAAAGAGAGTGAGAAGGGGTGGAGATGAAGAGAGATCATTCTATAGTGTTAACGTATCATTTATTAAGGCAACTTTAACGAAGTGTTAAACAAACAATCCATTAAGTTTAATTTCAGATGTACTTATATCTGGTGTGTGTTTTTAACAAATTAGTATATCCCTCATCGTCTCATGTATTATTTATCTTAAATTCTTTGATCTGAGCTGGTTACAAGTCTTGTCTTTCTGATAGTTCTATGAAAGTGTTTTTTTTTTTTGTTGTTGTTGTTTCTTATCACCTGACCTGTTTTGCTTACAAACAAACCTTAGCTTTTGTTGGTGTATTCCCACTCGACAGAGTAGAAAGAAAAACTGGCTTTAGACTCCAGAATTACACTACATAATTCTAATATGAATATCATATAAAATAGGCTCTTGTTTCTATTTTTGATTTAACTCATTTTTCGATTATCTAAATTCTTTACTCACAAGAATTAATAAAAAAAAAAAACATACGTTGTTTTTATCATGCGATGATATTTGTTTTTTAAATACAGAAATGCATGATGGGTAATTATGATCGACAATGCGATTGAAAATATTATTTCCGTTAGGTTAGCGATGCTGTTAATTTACCCAATCACTCCGCCAAGGGAAGAAGGTAGAACAAGGTCAATTTTTACGAGAATTAAGGGTGGTTTGAATTCAGAGTTTTCCTTCTCCTTGACCAGTTCCCTAAACAAAGTGTTGTATCGTGGTTACAAAACGATACACAGTGAAAAGACAGTCCGACTAGTATAATAAGTGTCTTGCAGTAGGTGTTACGTCTGAAGTTGGTCTTCTACTGACTGATGTCCTTTCAGAGTTGTTTCTCTGCTTCTGCTTCCGTCTCTGTTTACCGTGTTTAAGGAACACGGCGGCTTATATAATTCAACGATACTGAAAGTCCATGGTAGGAGCCACTATACAACACAAGGATAAAAAGAAGTCTGTCCTACATAGCTGGGGAGGAATAGATGGAGTCATGCTTTTCATAAGAGTATGTGTGCGGAATGAAACACAAACAGCCTGGTCCAGGAATTGATTTCGGGTTGCCGATTTCACTTCCGACAATCTTGACGATCAGGCTTAGTGATCCCGATGAAAGTAATATTTTTATTTATTTATTTTTCACTTCCAACTGTTTCCCAGATTTTACGACTCTTTAAAAATGCATCAAGTTCCTAGAATCTGATAAGCAAAATATTTTATTGTTATTTTCAACAATTTGTTTTTCGTTTTGCTAATCTTATTTCTAACCCATAAAAACTTCATTCCATTTGGTACTTGAGTTAAAAGCCGTATTTGTGTAATTAAAAAAAAGGCATTCATGCAGTTTTATGGAGGCAGGCCCAGCTATTGTCGGAGAAAATGAAACTAGTTATCTGACGTCAAATCCTTGACCAGGCTGTTTGTGTTAAACTTGTGTACCATAGGACCAACGTTTTGTGCTACAAAGAAAGAAGTCCGCTGAAAAAGAAATACCCAAACTCGAATGTAAGCGAAGAAAATATGGCAGACGTTTTTATTCAGCTATGATCACTGCAACTAGAAAAGTTTCTTCTTCTCCCTTTCTCTCGGTGGTGACGGGGTGTGTGTGAGAGCTGGCTGTTTGACACACGCCTGTCACAGCAGATAGGTTGTAGCAGACTGGGGTATGACGGGTCGGGGCCTCCGGAACCTTTGACGCACCCGTCTTCAACTCTGCCAAAATCTCATTACTTGTTTTCTCATATAGAGTTTTTGGGGAACAAATCGAAGATCCTCGAATGTTCGATGTCCCTAGTGAAACACGTGAGGACACATCTGTGATTATTTCAAATTCACGTCTAACTTTGCAGGTCATTCTGCCCGCATGTGCTAGTCTCGTGACACCTTCACTGATTGACGACAGCGCCCGTCTGTAATAGTACACTTGGAGCAAATACTTTTGGTAAAGTGATGAATGTATCTGTACTTCTTCCAGCTACAGTTAAATTTATGTGGAGACTGTGTTCTGTAGTCTTGATAATATAACCATTTTAGGATAAAGAAATCATTGATTTCAAAGCAGTAATACTCCGTGGTGGAAGGGTTTGATTAATACAAATTTAAACTTTTATAATGCTGAACGTTTTTATGTTATATTGCTAAAAAAAATTATTAATTTAAAAGAAAATTCGAGATCTTTCTTATTTCTGTGATTTTATTTTTCAGGTGAGTGAGAAATTTCATGTCTGAGATCGTTCTTTACGTTTGCAAAAAGGAAAAAAATCCATCCAAGGTTAGTGAATGATTCTTGTTGGCAATTATTGCGATCAAATAAAGTTGTTTTTTTTTTTTTCTGTAAAATACCATATTAATCAGACTGAAGGCTGATCGAACGAACTTTAGCGTAGACATTGCATCAAATGATAGTTTATTGTGCACTCTCACGAATGGATGTCTTATGTGTTGTCTGTGGTTCCCAGCATATATCTATCAGATACTCAGCGTCTGACTGTTATGGTGAAGAGGGCTATTCTTTTACTGGCCAGTGAAACATGGAAAGAAAAAACAGTGGTTGACTTAATCTTAGAACCTTCCTTTGTTATAGTCTATCCGTTTGTGTCAGTTAAAATAAGGAGAAGTGGACAATGGGAATACGTAGTAGCGTCTTTTTTTTAGGGACAGAAATTTTCAGCGTTCAAAGCCCAACCACGTGACAAGAAAACGAGAAGGAATTAGTAGATCACATAATATCTTTTTTCTGGTTTTAAAAAACTCCTTATTCCTCCTTTTGTATCGGTGCGTAACACTTCAGCCCACTACAATCGACACTCGCTGACCTGGTCCTGCAGTGCTAGAGTGTATCAAGTTAACAGACTTATTGAACTCTGTTAACTCGCGCCATGTTAACCATTCACCTATGATGCAACAGAATTTTAATATTTGTGTCTTATTGTCTACAGTTGCTGTTTTGAGCAGATAATTGAGTGTTATTCCAAAAAAAAAAAAAAAAATGCAAATCAATTTTAGTTAAAATTGTTGCTGTCATTTTGATCTTTTTTTTTTTCATAGAATTCAATTTTCGTAACGGAAAAAAAACTTTCATGTACAAAATGTTACCTGCAATTGAGTATCTGAGTGCTTGAGGATAGTTGCAAACGGTTTAAATATTTTTCAGTCCTCGTCTCTGATTTGCTAATTTATACCGGAAGTCCCGCAGCCACTTCCTATATAAATTGGCAGGAATATTCATAAATAGGAACAAACATCCTCTGGATAGCTTCGACACAAAACAGTTCCTTGTTTGACTGGCCGTTTTAGGGTCGATTGTCTTGGTCTATTTAGTTCTGTTTTGCTGTGTTCAGTCGGTGGAGACTGCTTTATGCGACTGCCGGGCTTCCCCAGCAGTTGCGTCACCTAGGTGAAAGTGACTTATTCCTCGAGGCTCAGAGGGCCATTCCTCTAGGCTCTAAACCACCTAGGTGAGTCTAATTCTTTCACCCGGCGCCTGAGGTGCCTCTTTGGGGAAATTGCCGACAGGCTGATCTATGACTCATCGGATCGACCCACTGTAAACGGCCATGTGCCATCCTCGCACAGTATTGGGGTGCCTGACAAATAGTTATGCCCAAGAGAGTCCAACAATATTATTCCGGATATTCTAAAGCTTAAATTCATCGGACTATCGTTATCATGCTAAGGACGTATAGTCGGAAGATTTGGTTGAGTAATCTGAACAAGTCAGGATTTTATATTGACTAACAAATTTGCAATCAAATTCTGACTTTTATTTAATTTTGTAAACTGATCTCTGCCACCAACTGGGAATTTGCTAATAACTCAACTTGAATTCAGTTTTATTATTTAATACCTTTATTTCGAAATAAATTTTGATTTTAATAGTCATATAAGATTCCTTTCCACCAGAGTTTATCTTCATGCATACTGAAATGAAACATAACATTTCTATATTAAATAAGAAAAAAGAAAATTCTGTTAGAAATGTGAGAATGAAAAAATATAAGAAAAAACATTATTTACTCTTTAATAGTTTTATACCACTGTAATAACATGTGATTTTCACTTGATTCTAAATGACAGCAAGTCACCTTAGCTGATCGAGACTATTCCACGTATTCTTGCCGATCTCAGCAGTACAGAGGAGGTACACGATTTTCTAGTTTCTCCATTCTCTTTCCTAGGTTCTTTGGTATTAGACCGAGTGCTCAAACGATTTTAAGCATGACCGCCACCTTCATCCCCCACAACAATCTTTTAATTCTTAGTCTTATTCTTGCAAGAATAAAATGTCCTAGTGAGATTTCCCACATATGTTAGCTGGTAAGCTTTCTGGTGTAATGGTTATCGTCTTAAGAATTGGACACGGCGACAGGAGTTCAAATCCTGGACCAGGCTAATTACATTTCACATAGTACAAATACCCTTGGGAAAGATATGAATCCAATTAATCTCCCTCCAGCTATGGGTAAAATAGTAGGGCAGACTAGGTTCTTCAGCAATTGGTGAGGCAACTAGTCTAGGAGAAAGAAAAACTCTGAATTCAAACCTGTTAAGCGCCGCTTTAAAAAATTGACCTTGTGTCAAATCCTGCCCGAGCAGAGGGGTTGGTAAATATGGTTAGCCGGTAGGCTTTCATTGGAGTCCGAGTGACTGCAAAGTTTCTTCCTGATCTACGGAATGCAGTCGTCTGTTTCGATTCTCCGACAGATTTCCACTTCTTTTAATCCCTTCTCTATTTCTTTGGGGACCATTTCAGCTGTCCAGACATCAATTTTCTTTGGCATTTTTTGTTGTCTGGCAAAGTCCAAGTATTTTGGAATCTTTTCGCTTGCTTTTATTTTCCCTCAGTGCTCCGCCGGAATGCCAAAATCCACAAAATAGCGAATTACTTTATTTTTTCTTTAGTGACACAAGGTCAGCCTTCTGGCCAGGATCAAGCGATCACTCGTAACCTCAAAATCTAAAAGAATTTTATAGGTCTTATTTTCTAGGGCTGATTCTGTTTTTTGCTTATACCATTCGGTATTCCGGTCAAACGTTAATCTCTGGCACGATTCCCATTGAATCTCCTTTCCTACCCACTCATGTCTGGTTTTGTACTCCTTTTTTTTTTTGTTTACTGCATCTCTTTATTATATCATTAATCGTTTCATCTTCTTCTCCACATAATTTATATTGACATTTCTTTCCACAAAGTGGACTGAGTTCTTAACATATGATAAAGACTATCCAGTTAGTATGCTGATGATCTCCGAAAGGAAGCGGCTCAATGGGTAACATGCTGAACCTCAGTTGCTGACAATGGGTCTCAATGGAAAACCATCTTCGTGAATTTTTTGAAGGCCACATATGTGTGGTAGCTTACTGTAATGTTGAATTAGCTGTCCGTATTTTGTTTGTTGCATGAGATCTTTATTCTTACCAAAGATCTGTGACAGCTTCCTTCACGTCTCCAGGGTCGGGTCCTTCTTTACTTTACAATAGCTACGATTACCGATCGAGTCCGCCAGTTTGTTGGAGTATTCCACCCTATCCATTACAACGGTAGCATTTCCTTTGTCAGCTGGGAGTATTAGGATACTGTTATCATCCTTAATGATAAAAACTAACTTTAGCTTTTTAAAATGTGTTTTTCTGTTGCTAATAGAAGAGATTCATTTCCTCTCATGAGAATTTCCTTTCGTTTTTATATCAAAGTTTTCTCAAGTGCAATTTCTTGATAACTTTGTTTTTCTTCCTATTTATGTTTTCTTAGTGTCTTTTTTTTTCTGTCTGAATATCATTAATTCACTTTGAGAGTTTTTCCCAACAGCATTAGTTGATCTTCTTTTACTGAAGTCTGAGTGACAGCAAATCTCCTCACGTTTCCAGGACTCTTCTCAGAATTCTATCCGATCTTAGCAATGCTATCGTTTATTCTAACATATCGTAGTAATGCTGTATTATTATTATTTTACTCTTCAGAGATATTCTTCCGCTCTCTTTACCTGATGGTTTTTCAAAGGAGTTTGAGTGGCAGCAAGTCTCCAGGACTCTTTTCAGTATTTTGGCCGATCTCAACCATGGTCTCCACTCATCCCTCAATTTTCAAATCATCCACTACCTGTACCAATCCTTTGGTTATTGTACTGAGCACGCCAATTTCAATTTGTGCCATTGTCACTTTCTTCCTCCATAGTTCTTTCAGTTCAGGTTTGGTTTGGTTTGGTATGCTTTCTTTGTTTAATGGCATATCAACCTTTGTAGGTTATTTAATGCCAAAGCTATTCTTCGAGAAGAACAGTAAGGGTACTATTTAAACTATAGCTGGGAGGATAAGGGGGTTCATACCTTTCCCAAGGGTATTTGCCCGAAAGTGAATGTAATAGCGCGACTGGGGTACGAACTCGCTTACAACGATTCCGCAGTCCATCGCTTTAACCATTACACCACGAGGACACACCCTTCAGTTCTGTTGCAAGCTCTTATCTCTCGTTTTTTTTTTCTTTATGTGGTCAGTCGGAACCACAAACTTCTCTATCTTCTTTTTTAACTTGAATACTATCACTAGTGTACCATAGACAGATACGGCCAAGTGTGAAAAGGACATATAACGTTCATATATATATATATATATCATAGAACATAGGAATCTCGAAACACGAAAAACACTTACGACTTCTTGGTTCAGCAATGAAACTTTTTTATTACCTTTGAGTTAAAGGTTTTCCGATATAAGGTGAGAGAGGCACAATCTTTCTATACTGGCTTTTTCATCTGCTCACCCCCATCTCGTGCGGCACCCGCGACAAGGCCTCACGAGCTAGCGAAAGCTAACCATCTTCCCCCGAGGCTGGTCTCAACTCTACTAACTGACTTTTTCAAAATCTCACAAATTCCTCCGCGCGCTTCCGGTGCGTGACGTCACCCGCACTCTGTAACTCGGTTTCCCATCTGGGCTATTGTGACATCTCTGAGTGAGACGTCCGCTCTGCGTGCGTGCGTGAAGACCTGTGTTAATGTTGTAACCCATACACTGAGCCGAAAGGTTTTCAGCCAAATTAAACCCAAAGGCATAGACCTAAATCCCTCGGCCATTATATTACACTAGGTCTGGTCGTCTGACCGAAATTAAATGATCTATTTTAATCTCCAAACCCCAAATTGGTTTGTGTGTCTCATTTTCTGGGTTTGTGCGTATACCATTTGTTCGTATAATCAAATTAAAACTTCATGCAGTTACCCTTGGATTACCTTGCCCACCTAGTTGATTTAGTCTTATACTCTTTCTGTGCTTATTTGTTGCATTCATTTATAATATGTAATTCATCGTTTCGTCACAATCACTACATAATCTACATCTGCTGTTTTGTTGCATCTGGTCTATTTTGGCTTCGACATAGTTAGTCCTTATGGCGTTATTTGCTGTGCTATCAAAAGAGATTCAGTTTCTGTCTTTTCCTATCTTATCCACGTCCGAGTTTTCTTGTGTGAGGTATCGCTTGTTTGTTACTTGTTATGTCTGTACAGTTGTTTTTCATCTTATTTTTCTTCTCTGGTTATTTTCGCTCTTTTGCTTTTTGTGTTGCCTGTATTGTTTCTGGTCACTGTAATCTGCTGTCCTCCGCACTTTTTTTTGTGTAGCCTTCGAGTCATCTCATCGATACATCGAATAGTCTACATTTACTGTTTTTTTGCATCTTATCTATTCTCGCTTTTATATGATTGGTCCTTATGGCGTTGTCCGGTTCTGCTATTAGGAGGGATTCCGTTTCTCTCTTAAGGTTTCCTTTTCTTAGCCAGGTCCAGGTTTTCTGTTGTGAGATGTTGTTTATAAGTCGATTAAAGCGGCCATAGAGTTATTTTTTGCTACCCATTTTTGTTTCCTAGTTGTTGTCCTTCTATCGTCAATCGTATTGTCCGTATCATTTCTTATGGCTGTAATTAGTCCTCGTTCGTGTTTTTCTATGTAGTCTTCGAGCCCTTGTATCGATGCATCAACGCTATCTTCGATGCAGGCAAGTCTTCTTCCTCCCTCTTTTCTAGTTACATATAATCTGTCAACGTCGTCTCTGGGATGTAATGCCTTATGCATGGTCATTAGTTTTCTTGTTCTTTTATCCATATTTTTAAGTTCATCTCTGGTCCACTCGAGGAAGGGTCCCAAATATCTAACGAGGGGCACAGCCCAAGTGTTTATTCCTTTGATGAGGTTTCTGCTGGAGAATTATGTCTCGAGTAGTTTTCTAGTTCTCCTGAGATATTCTTTTCGAATCTTGTCTTTTATTTCCACTTGCTTGATGGCGTCAGCCTCCAAGATACCCAAGTATTCGTAGGTTTCCTTTTCTCCGAGCGTTCTAATTTTGTCGTGATTTGGTAGTTCCATTCCGTCAGTCATAGGTTGTTTGCCCCTTTTCATGATATGTATGGCACATTTTTCTATGCCAAATTCCATTCCTTGGTCCTGACTGTATATTCTAACGGCGTGTATTAGCGTTTCCAGTTATTTTTCAATTTTTGCAAATAGTTTAATGTCATTCAAGTACATTAAGTGATTGATCTTCCTTTGCGATCCGCTATGTTTGTATCTGGCTGTGCATTTTCTGAGTATGTGGTTCAGTGGCATCATGGCTATTATGAATAATAAGGGTGATTGTGCATCTCCTTGGAAAATCCTTCTTTGGATCTTTCTTTCAGCTAAGCCTCTTCCTCCTGCTGTCTGCTGCACTCTCCAGGTTTTCATGGTCTGTTCGATGAAGTTTATAACTTCATGTGATATTTTGTACATTTTGAGACAGTATATTATCCAGTTTTCTGGAACCATATCATATGCCTTTTTGCTGTCAAATGCCGTTTTATTATTATTATTATTATTATTATTATTATTATTATTATTATTATTATTATTATTATTATTATTCACATAAATCTGCAAGGGTTCCTCTCACAATTTTTTCAATATCTACCTCCAATTATTCCTGCATTTTCTAGGCATCTTAAAGTTATCATGGTAAATTGGCTCCCTTTCTTATGTATGCAAAAGCAACATTTTGAATACAAAAAAATATAAAAGGCACATATCCTTGTAATATAGATATAGGGATATATATAATAGATACATATTCGTAATTACATTGAGAGAAATGACAGAGTACATAACTTTGTAATGTCGGTACGACATGCTTAAAGTCTAGCAATATTGTTTATATGAATGTAGGAATATGAACTAGCCACTGGTGCTTGAACAATATAAAACGGCTTAAATTGAATTGCAACGATTTAACAATTTCAGAAGGCATTATGCTTAGCTGGCATATTTTTGCGGTTCTTCCTTTAAAGGCAAATAAACGTCTTATTGATTATTTAATGACAAAAAATACAAATGGCGAATCGTTTCTAAGGGTCAGTATAACTTTTTTTCTTTAAGAAATCAGCCGTTATTTGAGAAATGTACTGTTTTTTCAACAGACAGGAGACATTTTCACTCATTGTTTTTTTTTTATCAAGAATTCTTTGGATACAAGTCGTACCATACGTAGAATAAATGAAAACCTTTCATCTTCTTATGTCTATTAGCTTTTTGAAGGCAAATAGCTCTGGTGGTCAATTCTAAGCGAATCAATAATAATACAAATCAACCAGCATTAAGAAAATGACAGATATATCTAAGAAAATTATAAATCATTAACCATGAACGGAGTTTTATCTAAGAGTAAATTAATAAATATATTTCAAGGTCGATTTTTGAGACACGTAAAAATCACAAAGTAACAAACTGAACATTTCTCGCTTTGAATAAATCCCCGATTACAACCGAGGCGAAAGATTGCAACCAAACCCAACATTCACGAGAAATAATAGAATGAAAAACGACACCTATAATTTAACGGCTTTAGATAAGGAAGGCGTTCCAATATTTTAGGTTCCATTGTTAGGCTTATTGAAAAAATATGTATTCAGATATAATAGAAAGTAGCACAGAATAATTCTAGATGACACTAGAAAGGATTGCAAATCAGTTCTCCTTTGTCTCTCGTAAAAAAAGTAACTTGAGTGCCTTACAAAAGGATATACTTTTAAGAAAGACGGAAATTAAGCCGAGAACAAAGAGATTGCATATTATGTAATCGAAATTATTAATCTATTCTATGGCTGTAAAAAAACATGGATATTCTTTGTCATATAGGAAGAAATCTCACTGTATTGTGATAGATATTTGCTTAGCTTAGCTGAAGCTGTTTGACATTCTGATATGGAGTATCATTTCCTTATTCATTTCTATCGGTTTCTTCATTTATCTTGGATTTTTTATAGCAATCTCCAAGGTCGACACATTACTCTAACATTACAAAAAAAAAAAACAGCTTAATATCGTAATGAATAAATAAAACAAAGACGTTGAAGATCAGATAAAAAAGCAATAAAAAGATCATATATTTTACTTGGATCTTTGAACCGAAAAGCTAGTCATTTTTGTAGATGAGGCGAACCACTTAGTAAAAAAAAATAAAACAAAACGAAAAGATAGACTATTACTTGGATTTTGCCATAGAACTAAAAAAGCAGTAGAATATGAACGTTGCGGAGATACTAATTATAAATGTTGTCTTTTGAGCAGTTGCCAAAGGCTTAGATGAGAGAGTAGAAGGATTTAGTTAAAGAGGAAAGAACGGGAACATAGAGACCCCTACATTATTAAAAGTTGATAAAATACTCAGATGAGCTCTGGTGGCCTGAATGGGGGTGTCCTCGTGGTGTAATGGTTAAAGCCATGGACTGCGGAATCGTAGTAAGCGAATTCGTATTCCAGTTGCGCTATTACGTTCACTTTCGGGCAAATACCCTTGGGAAAGGTATGAACCCCCTTATCCTCCCAGCTATGGGTTAAATAGTACCACTACTGTTCTTCTGTGAGAATGGCTTTGGGATTAAATTGCCTACAAAGGTTGATATGCCATTAAACAAAAAAGAAACAACCAAACCATTTGGTGGCCTGAGAACACTCGCTGTCACTCAGAATCCACTTAAAGACATCCGGGTAATGTTGGTGTGAAAAAACTCGCAGTAATGGGATCTAATGGAAGTTAAAATAAAATAAGACCAGACCTTATAATAATTAGCAAAAAAAAAAAAAAAGAAAGAAAAAAAAGAGAATTTGCAAAATTGTCGATTTTACTATCCCAGCTGACCACGGAATAAATCTGAAAGAATCAGAAAAGTAGGATAGGTACCTCGACCTTGCTAGAAAATTGAAAAAGCTGTAGAACATGAAAGTAACGATTGTACCAATTGTGACTGGTGCTTTCGGCACGATAACTAAAGGATTATTAAAATGCCTGGAGGATTTGGAAGTTGGCGGACGGTAGAGACTCTCCTAATGATAGCATTTCTGAGAACGGCCAGAATACTGAAAAGAGTCCAGGAGACTTGAGGAGACTTGCTGTCACTCAATCTCCAGTGAAAAAGCATCAGCTAATACCGATGTGAAAAACACTAAAGGAGTAAAAAATAATGAAATCAAAGCGAAAATAGATAAGACGCAAGAAAACAGCAAATGTAGTTTACGTGGTAATAGAGACAAAACCATCAATCATATAATAAGCGAATAAAGTAAATTAGTACAGAAGAAGTCTAAGACTAAAAACGATTGGGTGGGCAAGGAGATCCAGAAGGAATTGTACAAGAAATTTAAATTTCACCATACAAACAAATGGTATATGCACAACCCAGCAATTGCCTTGGAGAATGACTTATAAACTTCTCCAGGATTTTGACATTCAAACAGATCACCTAATCTCATGTTGTATAGCCACATGATACATCTGCATGCAGAATCATAACGACGACACAATAAAGACGAGCGACACAGTTCTTTAGAAAAATATACCTCTCACTTTATTTGTGTGTGAGAGGGAGATGGATACCGAACAGAACTGCAATATATTGACCCCCACTCTATTGGCCATAACCGCGTTTCTTTCCCGTTCTCCTGGGAACCTCAATCCAGCATCTTCTCTCCAACTATAATGCTCAATCGGGTGCCTGAGGGCCCACTCTGCTGGCTTTCTCTACCGCATCTTGTCTCCAACTCATCTGATTTCGGAGGTCAATATACAACATTCGGCCATAAGACCTTATAGTAATCAACAAAAAAAGAGAACTTGCTAAAGGGCGGACTTTGCTGTACCGGATGACCACAGAATAAAACTGAAAGAGAGTGAAAAGAATGATAAGTACCTAGCCCTTGCTGGGGAATAGAAAAATCTAGAGAACATGAAGGTGACGATCATACCAATCGTGATTGGTGCATTTGATACAGTAAGTAAAGGATTATTAAAGGGACTGGTGGACTTGGAGACCATCCCAACTACAGCATTGTTGAGAACGGCCAGAATACTGAGAAGATCCTGGAGACTTGAGGTGACTTGCTGTCACTCAAATTCCAGTTAAAAACCATCATCTAACGCTTATGTGAAAACTCTAATGAGCAAATTATATATATATATATATATATATATATATATATATATATATATATATATGATCAAAAAGTAAAACTGAAATTCACTACTTGAAATTTAAATTATTTTCCATGGTAAATGATTTTTAAGGAATGAAATGAAATTGATTTATTAAAAACCATTTCGCTATGACACAAGAGATCTAGATCTTCACTTTTAAAGTCAGTTTCAGGATTGACTGGTATTCTCTGGTGTGGGTGTTCTTATATGCTTAAATATTTATCCAAATGTTTAATCTTAAGACAGAAAAATTTTTAAAATTAATGTCCCTTTCATTTTTGCATCCAGTGAGACCCAGAAAAAATATCGGCTATATTCAATTAATTTATTTTCCGTGAATGAAAAATTTAAATAACCAAGGTTGCTTCAAGAACAAGTTTAAGAAGTTCTGGGTTAAACAAACCTCACTTAATGAGTACACGCCTACTAAGTGTTTAGTAAAAAGTTAAATTTATTCTAAACTAAATATACCAGGATTTTATTATTTCTTGTGAAACATTACATAATCTACCCGTCTTCTAGTTGGAAATAATTACCACTGTACAGCTGTGTGCTACAAATGAAATTTATCTTAATAAGTACAACACATTCAATCCCAACTTGTAGTGTCCTGCGTGTCTAGTCACACGGAAGAGTTGTAATACAACAAAACAGTCAGGCTGTTGATGACAATATATATATATATATATATATATATATATATATATATATGTCTGTGTGTGTGTGTGTGTACAATTTCCTTTTTTTTTTTAGAAATTAACATTTCATTAATAAATATAAGAGCTGTACTGATTTTTCGATTGCAACATTTTGATATTTCTGTTTCAATTCAATATATACATGTAGTGAATCAAATAAAAATAGTATGGAAGTCCTGATGGAGATTGAGAGAAAGGGATTTGTTATTTTGATTTTTTTTTATTAATTCATTTTGAAAAATTGAAATACACTATTTGCTTCATGTATGAAGACATTTCTAGAGAATTAGTAACTTTAAAAAAGAACAAATTGTAATAATTTACTGAGATGATCCTCTGATCCCTAGCCATTATGTAAGCAACATAAAAGTTGTCAAGCAAGAACATCTGCGACTACTTTCACTTTCACTTTTCCATCAACAGTGCTGATTCAGCAGGCACTTGTGATGCACATTTTAATCAGTTTCATGGGCAGCTCTGAAATGTTCTAGCTTGCAAAATGACATACGCAATGATATTTAAACACTCAACTTGAATTTATGGTATACAAGGATCATTAAATAAGTTTCCAGACTTTTTTCGTATAGGCACTTTTATTGAAAAATTATTATAAAAATACATAAAGATTATTAGTAAAAAAGTAAGTAAATTTGGCAAATGTAGCCGAGGGCGACCAGAAGGCTCCCTTTTAAATAACTATAACACCGAGGTGTAGGAGAGGGCGCTACTCCTTTCCCTGGATTTCTCCACTTTCCTCTTGATACGTACCTTCTATTGCTGAGTGTTAAGCAAGAGGGTATCAAGTGCCATTTTTAAAAGTTTTTGGTGTGACGCGACTTGTGCTTGAACCCATGTCTCTAAGACCATTGGCGAAAAGTATACCCACTACGCCAAATTTTAATGGTAACAGTAAAAATGAATGTAACAGTAAACATGGAATTCCTTGTGTTTGTACCGGGCAGTATTATTGTGAAAAGCAAAATATCTTTCAAAATTTGAATCTGAAACATGTTTGCATCTTGAAAAAACGAAGAAATTTTTTTTTTATCAATATTTGCAGAAAGGATACTCATAAAGCAGAGCTATGTTTTTATCTTGCGTGCATATGTTTCACTTACAACTCTCCGAATAAAATCCTCATCTGACATCATCATCATCTTCATCATGTCGTGCCGCCAGCACGGATATCCCTGACCCTCTCTCGCAACTTATCCCTATCATTCATCGCTCCTGGCAGGTCTTCAGGTTACATCCTGTGTCCTCACATAGCTACTGTATGTAAGTTCGAGCTGGTCGTCTTGCTTTAGCTTGGCCATATGAGGGATTCCATAGGAGTACATCACTTATGAGCTCGTCCTTGCTTCTCCAGCAGTGTCCTGCGTGTCTGGTTCGTCTAACTTGTATAGTTTTTTGTGATGGGAGGCAAGTGGCCGTATAGGTGGTGTCTTGTGGGGTGTTGTGGCCAGGACTTGTTCAATATTGCTCTCAACATTCTTGTATAACTGCCGTCTAGTATCTTCTCCATCCGTTTTGTTCGCATCCATGTAGTGCATCCATATAGCAGTATCGATACAACCGCAGTCTGGAAGAAACTGTGTTTCATTTTATCGGTCAGGTCTGATGTCCATATGATCGAGAGCCAATCGATAGCTGTCCATGCTTTCGTTAGTCGAGTGTCGATGTCTTTTTCGGTGGATGAGACGCTACTTCCTTGGTAGGTGAATTTGTCTACTAGTTTCAGAGAGGCTCCGTCTAGAGTAGTAATGTTGCCCGTTT